>CANSZD010000756.1:1600000-1885000 GCA_947648045.1 Beta corolliflora | reverse complement strand
TGTATGATTAAGACGTGGGTTATTGATAACCTAATCTGAAATTTTTTTGCATCTAGTAGCTAAACTAAAGTATGAACTAAAGATTGGTAATGACCTAACATAACCACTATATATGTTAGGTAATCACCTAATTAGATTAGGTTATTACCAAACATTTTAGATAATCACCTAAACATATTAGGACATTACCTAAAATAGTAATTGATAACCTAATCCATGTATGATGGTGGCATTGTATGCTTAAGATATGGGTTATTGATAACCTAATCTATGTATGATGGTGGCATTGTATGCTTAAGATGTGGGTTATTGATAACCTAATCCATGTGGTTTTATGTGGTTTATATTGACTTGAGTTTTGGACCCCCATTGTCCCTCCTTGTACTAAAAAGCCCAAATTAATCCCAGATCATATGCTTTTAGGTAATTACCAAACAAGGTTTGGGCATTACCAAGCCTATCCAATCACAATCCATACCCATTACTCATCAAAGTCATCCTATTGGACAATCATGACACTAGGTCCATTAGGCCCAATACCTCACCAAAGCCCATGGACTTGAGTTTTGGGCCCCCGTTGTCCCTCATTGTACTAAAAAGCCCAAATTAACCCCAGATCATATGATTTTAGGTAATTACCAAACATACACTATTGGTTATCTCCCTTGAAAGACAGGAACCCCCCTCTCTAACCCCCGTTAGAGAACCCTACCCCCGGTTTTTTCTCCGCCGCGGCGGCCGCCCTCCTCCGCCCATGGCCGAGGAGATCGCAGACTGTGTTTCAAAACTGTGTATTGATGAAGAGGAGAACCATGTACTTGACTTGGATACAATAAACCCTAAAGCCGAAAACGAGGTTTCTCTTTTACTTGTGCGAAGATTGTTAGCGAACGTAATTTCAACGTTGAGGCTTTCAAAAGGACCATCACCACTTGTATGGGCTCCGGTTCATGGTCTTGTAATTAGGGTTCTAAAACCGAACCTATTTGCTTTTAAATTCTTCCATTGGAGGGACATGATGAAGGTTCTTGATAGGAGGCCTTGGTGTTTTGACAACATGTTAATTGTCTTTGAAGGAGGCTGAAGGAGACGAGCAACTTGACCCGGGTATCTTTAATTTATTCTCCGTTACGGATTCGCCTAAAAAACCTCCCTTTTAATATGAGATCTGATGACGTAGTTAGGGCTTTGATTGGTAATATGGGAGAAATACTTGAAATTGAAGAGGATGTACTAGGTTTTGGTCGTTACAGACGTGTGAAAGTAATGTTAGACACAACAAAACCTTTGAGAAGATACAGAAAGTTGAGAGATAAGAAAGGAAAAGAATTACAGATTGACTTCGCCTATGAACGGCTGCCATTTTTTTGCTTAGCTTGTGGAGTTATGGGCCATTCTGAGAAGGATTGTCAGTTTGTTAATGAGGAAGATAGGTGTGAAAATCTCGGCTGGTACTTGGGGCTCAAAGCCACCCCAAGAAAAGGGAGAACGAAGGAGCTTTAAGAAGAGAGTAAATTTAAGAATCGTAAGAAAGTCTTCTTTGATGATTCGGTGGTATTGAAGAAAGAGAAACCTATTATCACCAACATGTTGTTATCCCACACTGATGATGTCCCCAAATAGGTGTGTGTAGAGCGAGGATCCCAAGGAAGCATTAAATACAATTGTTGAGGTGTCTAGTGTACAACCACCATCGACATAAATGCACGGGTTTATGTTTCAAAAAGCATCAGTGGGGACCCCTCCCATAATGATGCGGTGCTTGCAACGAAAAACATAAATGACAGCTTTATGTTTTCGGCCTCAAAGGAAAAAAAGTAGTGAAGTCTGGAGCATGGAAAAGATTGGCCCGTGGGCCCATGGAGGAAAAAGGTGTGCAGAACATGGACTTGGACACCTCTGATATTGTGCATAAACGTTACGGTGATGGTAGTTTGATACATGACAATGGTGAAATCAATAAGGGGTGTGATGTGAGTGATGGTACTATGAAGCGTCCGAAGCTAAGTTCGTCTCATGATCTTGTCCCTACTTGTTCGGCGGAGGTTGGCAATGGTCAATGCCACCAGTCATTATGAATATTTTATGTTGGAGCTGAGGAATGGGCAATCATCGGTCAATTCGTTAGCTCCGTAGATGGAGCACTTTTTATGCCCACGATGTTGTGTTTTTGTAGGAAACTATGATCAATAAAATTGAAGTTGAAGCCTTGAAAAGTCGTTTGGGCTTTCAAAATGCCTTTGGTGTTGTAGTAGAGGTAGAGGCTGGTGGTTTGTGCATATCTTTGGAAGGAGGAAGTTCTATTTTCTCTTGTATCTTACTCTCAACACCATATTTGTGGTGATATTGATGATGGTCATAAAAAATGGAAATTTGTGGGGATTTATGGATGGGCAAAGAAGAAGAGAAACACCATACTTGGGCTCTTATGCGGCATTTGTGTAGTGAGACAACAAGACCTATTCTCTTTGGAGGTGATTTTAATGGGATTTTGAGCTGTGATGAAAAGGAGGGAGGAGTTGATAGAGTTAGGCGTGAAATGACTCATTTTCGTGATGCTATGGATGATCTTTCTCTTCGTGACTTGGGTTATAATGGAGTTTGGTACACTTGGGAGCGCATGAATTCACCTTCTTCTTGCATTTGGGAAAGACTTGACCGTTTTGTTAGCTCTCCTTCTTGGTTGGACCTTTACCCAAACACAATGGTGAACATTCTATACGCTACAAATCGGACCATTCGGCAATCATCATCCGGCCCACCTGGCAAACGAAGCGTTTCTTCTTCGAGACAAGGCGGCTCCTTGACGAGTCTTGTGAAGATACGGTCCGGTGCCCGGGCCCAAGCGATGGAGATTTCATTGTGGGTCGTATTGCTTTGCTATGGCTAAAAGTCGAAAACCTAGAGTGTTTGGCAACATTGGGAAACAAATTGAAAATCTTGAAAAGGATCTCGGTGAAGTGCAAAAGCGGCCCATTTCGGATCCGACTTGTCATTCGTGCATTGCTCTTGAGAAAAAGTTGGATGATCTTCATGCAAAACCACGAAGCTCATTGGTATTTGCGTTCTAGAGTAGGCGAAGTTAGAGATGGTGATAAAAATACAAAATATATTCACCATAAAGCTTCACAAAGGCGAAACAGAAACTATGTGAAAGGGTTGTATGATAACCAAGGAGTTTGGTGTGATGATGTTAATGGAATTGAAAGTATTTTCACTTACTATTTCAATTCGATCTTTACTTCTACTACTCCTTACGAGGCTCATTTTGATGTTGTCTTTGAAATTCATTGACCATGTTGTTAGTGATGAATGTAATCAAAGACTTCTTCGGCCTTTCACAAAAGAAGAGATTTATCTTTGCTCTCCAACGGATGCATCCTGCCAAAGCCCACAGGCCAGATGATATACATGATATCTTTTATCAACGCTTTTGGCACATTATCGGTGATGATATTACTAGTTTTGTTAGTAGCATTTAACACGACACTTTGCCTCCTAGTTTGTGTAAATCATACTAACATTGCTTTGATTCGAAAGTTAAAACTCCCACTAAAGTTTGCTTGAATTTCGCCCCATTGCTCTTTGTAATGTGTTGTATAAGGTTGGTGTCAAAAGTTATTGTGATTCGATTGAAAGAATTCCTCCCGGAGTCTTGTCACTTTGAAAATCGAGTGCCTTTGTTCTGGGCGTCTTATTGCGATAATGCCCTCATTGCTATGGAGGTTTTTCATTCAATGAAATACGAGAATTAGGAGTCGCGAGAGGTACCATTGCTATGAAGCTTGATATGAGCATGGCTTATGATAGGGTTGAATGGGGATTTTTGAGGAAACTTTTGCTCACTATGGGTTTCGATGGCATTTGGGTGAATTTAATCATGAGTTGTGTATCATCTGTTTCTTATTCCTTCATTATTAATGGAGGTGTTTGTGGCTCTGTTGTTCTGCTAGAGGTCTTCGGCAAGGTGACCCACTTTCTTCGTATCTCTTTATTTTGATTGCTTGATGCTTTCTCTAAAATGATTCGAGATAAAAGTCAGGGACAAGCAGATTCATGGAGCTAAAGTCAGTCGCAGTGGTCCAGAAATTTCTCACCTTTTCTTTGCAGATGACAGTTTACTCTTCACTAGAGCTTCTCGACAGGAATGCACCGTTATAGTTGATATTCTCAACCACTATGAGTTAGCATCCGGGCAGAAAATTAATTATGAGAAGTCGGAGGTCTCTTTCAGCAGAGGAGTCAGCATCTCACAAAGAGAAGAATTGAAAAATATCTTGAACATGAGGCAGGTGGAAAAGCATGAAAAATACCTTGGTATCCCCTCTATTTTTGGTAGATCAAAGAAAGCCATCTTTGATTCACTTTTAGATAGAATTTGGAAGAAACTTCAAGGTTGGAAGGAAAAACTGTTATCTAGAGCTGGCAAAGAAGTTTTATTGAAGTCGGTAATCCAGGCAATCCCCACTTATCTTATGGGAGTTTATAAAATTCCTAGTTCCATCATTCAAAAAAATCACTCAGCTATGGCTCGCTTTTGGTGGGGTACTTCGATTCGCGACGCGAAAATTCATTGGAAAAATTGGGATTCTATGTACACTCTGAAATGCTTAGGCGGAATGGGGTTCAAGGATCTCAAAGTTTTCAATGATGCTCTCTTGGGTCGGCAAGCATGGAGGTTAGTCCGTGAAACAAACTCTCTTTTTGCTAGAGTTATGAAAGCTAAATATTATTCTAGTTGTGATTTTTTGGATGCCCCTCTTGGATGTTCAAGAAGCTATTCATGGAGTAGTATATGGAGTTCAAAATCTCTGTTGAAGGAAGGTGTGGTTTGGAGGGTGGGAAATGGTACCCAAATTAACATTTAGGATGACCCGTGGGTGGTTGATGAAAGCGGGCATTACATTACTAGTGAGAAAAATGAGGAGTATAGTAATGTTAGTGAACTTATTGATTTTGAGAGGATGGAATGGAAAGTGGAGACTATTGAAGCCGTGTTCAATATATGAAAGAGATGTCCGATGTATCCTTGGCACTCCTCTTACTTCAGTTCCTATGAGGGATGGAATAACTTGGGCATTTACAAAGGATGCCTGCTTTTCTGTGAAGACTACTTATATGCTTGGGAAAGGTGGGAATCTTGATAATTTTCACCAAGCTTGGGTTAATATATGGAGTATGGAAGTGAGCCCAAAAGTTCGTCATTTTCTATGGCGTCTTTGCACTTATACCCTCCCGGTTCGTAGCTTGCTAAAATTCCGCCATATGATTGATGATGATCCATGTCCATGGGGTTGTAATGAAATTGAAACGCAAGAGCACACTATTTTTGGATGCCCATTTGTGCGAGACTTATGGATTACTAGCGGTTGTGCAGCACTTTGTCCGCATGAATCTTTAAGTACTATGCATGATATTATTATGGGATGGCGTGAGATTGATGCAAAGGTAGTTTCAAAGGGAGCTTTTCTTGCTTGGATTATATGGCATGAGCGTAACTCCCTAGTATTCAACAATAAATCAACCCCTCATAACATCCTGCTGGATCGGGCCCACAGACTTGCTGAAGAGTATGGCAAATATGCAGAGAGAATTTACAAGCCTCTAGCCCATCACCCGCCAAGCCCCAAGATCTTTGGGCTGCCCCTCTGTCAATATCATTAAGGCGAACGTGGATGCCTCGCTCTCGGTGGAAGGATGGATTGGGTCGAGCACGGTAGCCCGCAGTCGATGGACGTGTCTTATTTGCGGCCACCCGACGAGTTCGAGCATTTTGGATTTCTTGAAATTGCCGAAGCAAAAGCCATTGAAATGGCAGTGAAGCTGGGTAAAAGATATGACCTCCAAGAAGTTGTAGTGGAATCGGATTTGTCAGTCAGTGATTCACCGTCTCTCTAAGCATGCTATCTATCTTGCAGAACTAGATCTTATCCTTCATAATATTTTAGCTTCTTGTATTTGTTTTAAGTCCATTGTATGATCTCATGTAAAGCGTGATGGGAATTTCGGCGTTCACCATCTAGCTAAGCTTATTCCTTTCGGAGTAGAACAAGTTTGGGAGAACCAATATCCCCGGGAAGTGGCTCCTTATGTGTTGATGGAAAATTTGTCCCTTAATCTATGATAGCTTGCTTTTCCCCTAAAAAAAGGTAATTACCAAACATGGTTTGGGCATTACCAAACATGGTTTGGGCATTACCAAACCTATCGAATCACAATCATTTATCATTACTCATCAAAGCAATCCTATGGGGATTGGACAATCATGCCACTGGGTCCATTAGGCCCAATACCACACCAAACCCCATTGACTTGAGTTTTGGGCCCCCATTGTCCCTCCTTGTACTAAAAAGCCCAAATTAATCCCAGATCATATGCTTTTAGGTAATTACCAAACAAGGTTTGGGTATTACCAAACCTATCCAATCACAATCCACACCCATTACTCATCAAAGCCATCCTATGGAGATTGGACAATCATACCACTGGGTCCATTAGGCCCAATACCTCACCAAAGCCCATGGACTTGAGTCTTGGGCCCCCATTGTTCCTCCTTGTACTAAAAAGCCCAAATTAACCTCAGATCATATGATTTTAGGTAATTATCAAACATGGTTTGGGCATTACCAAATTTATTTTGGATATTGCTGATGAGTCTATTTTATATAGAGTATTTAACCCAATTCCCCTAGCTTTGAGTGCCGGTTTGAGCTCATTTGAGATCGTTTTTGTGTGATTTGATATGTTTGGGCTCGTTTCCGTTTGTTAGCTGTTTTTGTGCAGATTAGGCCTCCAAAGCCTTTATTTGAGTTGCGGAACGGAAGTCCAATGGTCGCATATGGCCCATAGAAGATCCGGGAGATTGCACAAGTATTTTGGACAAAGAATGCAAGGAAAATGGCGAGAAATCACACTCGCCCGGTCGACCGGGCGAGACAGCCCGACCGGGCGATTCATAAGCTTGAGCATTCTCCAAGGCTTGTTAGCCCGGTCAACCGGGCGAGTAGAGGGCAAAAACCGCTTGCGCGCCCGACCGGGCGGCTCTGCTCGGTTGACCGGGCAAAATTTCCTTCGTTGTCGTAGTTTCTGATCACCGTCGCTCGACCGGGCGGTTTTGCCCGGTCGACCGGGCGGTTTTTCCGGAAGGTTAATTTTTGCCTTTTTTAGCCGGTTTTGTAAAAACTATAAATAGGCTTTTAGTATTTTCGATTACATATCTTATTTTCTGCGTTTTTAGGTTTAAAAAACACTTAGTCTCTCTCTACTTTGGGATGAACACTTTACTTTGAAGATTAAAAAGATCATTAATTTGGTTTTCATTGTTCTTCAATAATTCGGTATTCTTCTTTACTTTGCTTATTTTAATGAATTCTTATACTTGCATTATGTTTATTGAGTTTATTATTATCATGAGTGAGTAGTCTATTTCTAGGGCTTAGAGAGGGAAGCCATGTTTATACCTATTTGATTGTGGTTTAAAGTTCTTCGATATTCGGATTGAATTAGAGTAATTTCCTATTGATTTGTTATGCTTGTTTAATTTATGTAATTGCGCAATATCATGGGTTATGTTTAGCTAATAGGAGTTAGAATCGAAAGATCATACTCATTAGAGGCTTGTTACAATAGGTAGGTCTGATTATGTTGAGCGGCCGAAATGCGGCATATGTTGATCTAAGAGTTGTTAAGGCCGTAGTAGGATTAACGAAATACTCTAATTATTCGAACCTCAATCCAAGTATTGTTCAACTATATTGTAGTGATTAAATTGGTATAAGCATGGCGGACCGATCAATTACCCTAGGTTTTTTAATTATTTGATAAACTTATATCTTTTTGTGTTCTAGCTTATTCTAGTTTAGTTGTTAATTATTCAATTAAATTTCTCTCTTGAAGTAGTTAAATAATTGAGCACAAATCTATAGAACTCCTCTCCCTGTGGATCGACCCGTATTTGCCAGTTTCTGCTAACAATAGACACCGTGCACTTGCGGTATATATTTAAAACCCATCATGTTTTTGGCGCCGTTCTTGCGGGACGGCTAGTTTCTATAGCTTTTTGATTGATTATTCTAACTATTTCTCTGTCTCATTGGAGCCGCAAGTTCCGATTGAGGCAATCTCAATGCATATTTTTCTTTGTTTCTTTTATGCCCAGGTATAAAAGAACAGGTACTCCAGTTCCAACTGACCCTGATCTTGAGAAAACCATCAGGCAACTCAAAAAGCAACAAAAGAAGAAGAAGCAGTCTGCGAACCAGGGAAAATCCACAAAAGGTCCTTCAGAGCCAATCATGCCTCTTAAGTCATTGAAATCTTATGGGTTACCTTCTCCTGGTGGCATTTCCACGAGGTCCTACTATGCACGACATTGAGCGGATAATTTTGGGATCGAAGCACTGCCCTCATTCATATGATCCCGCAAATCATTTACAACGGTTTCAACAACTACGTCGATGCCGTTAAGCATCAAGGGGTCACTCCTGATCAGTTGAAAGTCATGGTATTTGAGTTCTCTTTGAAAGACAAAGCTCAAAATGACTAAATGATGTTACAGCAACTGAATGGAGTGCTATTTCTGAAGCATTCCTGAAAGAATACTACCCTCCTACTAAGGTTGCAAAAATCCGACACAAGCTTACTACCTTCCAACAAGAGCACGATGAGACATTGAAGGAAGCATGGAATAGGTTTAAGGATCTACGAGAGAGAATGCCCACACCACAATCTTGACAAGTGGTTCATCACCCGGGCATTCTACAATGGTCTACAACCCCATATCAAGAGTACAATTGATTCATCTGCAGGGGGTGTTTTCCTAGACGAGGCGGGTGAAGGGTACAGATTTCTGGCCAACTTAGCAGCAAATGATCATAGTTCTTCTAGGACTATTACTAAGAAAAAGTTGGATCTTGATGCATATGCCACTGTGTCTTCACAAGTTGCCCAGTTGAGCATGAAGATGGATTCACTTAAATCTTCACGATCTAATACTCCTCCTATGAGTATTAATGCTATGTCTTCCATGGCTCCTATTACCTCTTCTTCTTTGTGAAGTGTGTGGTATTCAAGGCCACTTTGGTTATGATTGTTCTTATAATCAACCGGACTCGAATCGAGATGGAGCATGCAAATGCTTTTCGGCGAGAGACCTCCACATAACCCATATTCCAACACATTGACCCGGGTTGGAGGGATCATCCTAATTTTTCCTACAAAAACAATAATGTTCGGAACCCTCGACCAATGCCACAAACATCCTACCAACCACCTTATCAAAACCCACCGACATCTGCCGCCGGACAACAATATTACCAAGGGGCTCCTCGGGAATCCCCCTCCTGGTTTCAATAGGCCTTCGCACCAAGGCTATCGGCGTAGAAGCTTCCCGAGAATGTTAGCTCTCAAGAGCCTACCATGTACGATCGATGAAAATGATGGTTTCTATGCGAGAAAAGTCATGAAGAGAGCATCAAAGAGTTGAAGAACACTACCAAACATTTGGAGACTCAACTTGCTCGGGTGGCGGGAAATAATGCACGAGGCAACCGGGTCAATCGCCGGGCAACCAATTCCCAAAGATACGCTAATCTTTGTCACTCTTCGAGCGGTACACGGTATGATGCTCCTCCTATGCCTGCGATAATTCGCCACCTCCAAACAAGAATGATGTAGTGGATGAAAATGAAGGTGAAGATAGCTCAAAAGCTTAAATTGAGCAAGGGAAAGTAGATGAAGCAAAGAAGCAAAAGGAGAAGGTTGCGGATTCTCTCGCACCACCACTCCACTTTCCCCCACGGGATGCAAAAATCCATGGTTAATCAACAACTTGGTAAGTTCATGTCTATGGTCAAGAACCTTGAGGTAACAGTTCCTTTCATCGATTTAATTTCTCAAGTGCCTATTTATGCCAAATTTTTGAAAGACATGATTACTAAGAAAAAGGAATTTGGTGGTCTAGATAGAGTTGCTCTAAGCGAAGAGTGTAGTCTTTGTTACGCAAAATAAAATCCCTCCAAAATTAAAGGATCCTGGTAGTTTTTCCATCCCCTGTTATGTAGGTGCGTTGTTTATAGATAAGGCTTTATGTGATTTAGGAGCTAGTGTATCTGTTATGCCTTTATCTATCTGTAATAAACTGAACTTGGGAGTTTTGAAGTGCACCTAGATTACTTTATAGATGGCAGATCGTTCTGTGAAATATCCTTTGGGTATTTTAGAGGATGTTCCTGTCAGGGTTGGGAAATTATATATTCCTGTAGATTTTGTAGTGCTAGATATGGAGGAGGATAGTCAGATCCCCATTATTTTGGGTAGGCCTTTCTTATGTACTTTGCCGGTCTTTGTTATTGATGTTAAATACGGCTCTCGACTTTAAGTGTTGGTGATGATACTATTACTTTTAAACTAACCAATGCTATTAAGTCTCTTATGCTTGAGCACACATCTTTGCAGGGATTGATATCTTGGAAGGGATTTCTGGAGGTGATTATCACCAATTCTATCAGATGATCCATTGGAGAAAATTCTTGAGCTGGATGGCCTTGATACTGATGAGGCAGTCGAATGTGAGGTAATGGAGACTATTTGCTCTACTTCTGAGCTACAGGTAAAGAAGTTAGAACTTAAACCTTTACCTTCTCACCTCAAATATGCATTTCTTGATGATAACGAGGAATGCCCTGTGATTGTCAGTACTAAACTCACAGATAGCCAGCTTTCACAACTTCTTACAGTGCTTCGCGTGCACAAAAAGGCTATTGGGTATAGTATTGATGATCTAAAGGGTATTAGTCCTGATTTTTGTATGCATAGAATAAACTTGGAAGAAAATCACCGCCCTTGCATA
The DNA here is from genome assembly GCA_947648045.1 of Beta corolliflora. Taxonomy (NCBI): domain Eukaryota; kingdom Viridiplantae; phylum Streptophyta; class Magnoliopsida; order Caryophyllales; family Amaranthaceae; genus Beta; species Beta corolliflora. The sequence goes on along the minus strand of CANSZD010000756.1, from coordinate 1,874,151 downwards.
CAACCTCAAAGACGTTTGAATCCTAATATGCAAGAGGTAGTGAAGAAGGAGATAATGAAACTACTTGACACGGGCATCATCTACCCCATCTCAGATTCTAAGTGGGTGAGCCCGGTTCAAGTTGTTCCTAAAAAGGGGGAACTACTTTTGTTAAGAATGATAGGGATGAACTAATTCCTACTCGATCTTGCATTACGGGTTGGCGAATGTGTATTGACTATCGCAGATTAAACATAGTCACCTTGAAAGATCACTTCCCCCTCCCTTTTATTGATCAGATGCTAGAAAGATTAGCAAAACATAGCTTTTTCTGTTATTTGGATGGATATTCAGGTTTCTTTCAGATTCCCATTCACCCATAAGATCAGGAGAAGACGACGTTCACATGTCCTTATGGCACTTTTGCTTACCGCCGAATGCCATTTGGTTTGTGTAACGCCCCTGCCACATTTCAAAGATGTATGATGGCCATCTTTTCTAATTTCATTGAGAATATCATGGAGGTATTTATGGATGAGTTCAGTGTCTATGGGTCTGACTTTGATGTGTGTTTGCATAATCTTTCTAGAGTACTTAGGCGTTATGCTTGATGTTAATTTGGTCTTAAATTGGGAAAAGTGCCACTTCATGGTCAATGAAGGAGTGGTACTTGGTCATCTTGTTTACGAACGTGGCATTCAAGTTGGCCAGGGCAAATATTGAGGTGATTGAGAAACTTCCTCCTCCTGTGAATGTCGAGGGAGTGAGGAGTTTTACGGGTCATGCGGGGTTCTATCGCGAGATTCATAAAAGATTTTTCTAAAATCGCGAAACCCCTTACTCGATTGTTGCTCAAGGATGCCACTTTTGATTTTACGGATGCTTGTGTGGAGTCTTTTGACGGGATTAAGGAAGCATTGATCACTTGCCCCTATCATACAACCTCTAGGTTGGAGTCTTCCCTTCGAGATCATGTGTGATGCTAGTGATTATGCCGTTGGTGATGTACTTGGCCAACGGAAGAACAAGGTCCTCCATGCTATCTACTATGCCAGCAAGACATTGGATGAAGCTCGGGTCAACTATGCTACTATAGAGAAGGAGTTATTAGCCATTGTCTATGCTCTTGATAAGTTTTGAACCTACCTCATAGGTTCGAAAGTGATTTTCCACACCGATCATCTTTGCCTTGAAGTATCTATTGGCTAAGAAGGAAGCCAAGCCACGACTTATTCGTCTGGATACTCTTATTACAAGAGTTTGATTTGGAGATCCGTGACAAGAAGGGTGCGAGAATGTCGTTGCGGATCATCTCTCCAGATTGAGATTTGAGTCAAGTGTTGATGGTCCCATAGATGATTCTTTCCCGATGATCATCTTTTTCTTTGTGTCTACTCAATCCCCATGGTATCTTTGATTTTGCTAACTATTGTGTTGGTGGTTCTCATCCTCCGAGTTTGACTTACCAACGGCGCAAGAAGTTTTATCATGATGCTAAGCATTACTATTGGGAAGACCCACTTCTATACAAGAAGTGCTCGGATGGCTTGTTCGGACGATGTGTTCTTGATTGGGAGATAGCTGGAATCCTACAACATTGTCATAGTATGCCTTGTAGTGGGCATCTTGGCTCACATGCCAAGCTCATAGAGTTCTCCGAGTGGGTTCTCTTGGCCTACTATTTTCAAAGATGCCCGTGCCTTTTACCTTTCTTGTAATGAGTGTCAAAGAACGGGCAATATTTCAAAGAGACGGGGAGATGCCACGAGATGGGAATTTTGGAGATTGAGCCCTTTGATGTGTGGGGCATTGATTTCATAGGACCTTTCCCTTCTTCTTGTGGTAACGGTATATATTGGTAGTTTGTGGATTATGTGACTAAGTGGGTTGAAGGCGTGGCTTCACCTACTAATGATTCTAAGGTGGTCACGAAGCTCTTCAAGAAGATTATTTTTCCTCGCTTTGGAGTCCCGAGAGTCTTGATCAGTGATGGGGGGTCTCATTTTCATCAGAGAACCTTCAAAGCTTTGCGAAGAAATATGGAGTTACTCATAAGGTTGGCTTGGCTTATCATCCTCAGACTAGTGGCCGAGTTGAAGTCTCTAATCGTCAGATCAAGCGCATCCTAGAGAAGGTAGTCAACGGGTCGAGGAAAGACCGATCACAAAAGTTGGATGATACTTTGTGGGCGCTTTGACTCGCTTTTAAGACACCTCTAGGCACTACTCCATATCGGTTGGTCTATGGCAAAGCTTGTCATTTGCCGGTTGAAATGGAGTATCTCTCAGCTTGGGCGATCAAAGAAATTAACTTGGATTTAGAGTCCGCGGGTGAGGCAAGACTTCTTCGGTTGAATGAGTTAGAAGAGCTTCGATTTGGAAGCATATGAGAACCACAAACTTTACAAGGAGCGGAGACAAAGAAGTTTCATGACAATGAAGATGATCGAGAAGCGTGAGTTTCATGTTGATGACAAGGTTCTATTATACAATTTTAGACTAAGGCTTTTTCTGGAAAGCTTAAGTCAAAGTGGTGCGGACCTTTTGTTGTCAGCGATGTGAAGGCACATGGAGCCATTGAAGTGGATAATGCCGAGGGGACGAAATTTAAAGTGAATGGTCGGCGTACGAAACTATACCATGAAGGCGCTTTCATAGGCCAAGTAGAGGTTATCTACTTCGATGCTCCCTCACTTTGAAATTTGAGGGTACTATGGTCGTGCGGGACCTTTCTAAACCATCGCTTTGCGGGAGGCAACCCGTCTTTACTTTTCTTTTTCTTTACTAATTTAGATTACTTTTCTTTTTCTTTTTTAGAGAGGTGAGAGAGAGTGTGCGATATTTGGACGAGTTTAGTGTGTGCGGGGGGTCAATATCATAACATGGGAAAAGTTAAAGTCTCCAATCGTCGGAGTCAAGCGCATCCTAGAGAAGGTAGTCAACGGGTCGAGGAAAGGCGATCACAAAAGTTGGATGATACTTTGTGGGCGCTTTGCGAACCCCTTTTTAAGACACCTCTAGGCACTACTCCATATTAGTTGGTCTATGGCAAAGCTTGTCATTTGCCGGTTGAAATGGAGTATCTCTCAGCTTGGGCGATCATAGAAATTAACCCGGATTTAGAGGTCACGGGTGAGGCAAGACTTCTTCGATTGAAATGAGTTAGATGATCTTCGATTTGGAAGCATATGAGAACCCCGAAACTTTACAAAGAGCGGAGACAAAGAAGTTTCATGACAAGATGATCGAGAAGCGCGAGTTTCATGTTGATGACAAGGTTCTATTATACAATTCTAGACTAAGGCTTTTTCTGGAAAGCTTAAGTCAAAGTGGTATGGACCTTTTGTTGTCACCGATGTGAAGGCACATGGAGCCATTGAAGTGGATAATGCCGAGGGGACGAAATTTAAAGTGAATGGTCGGCGTACGAAACTATACCATGAGGGGCGCTTTCATAGGCCAAGTAGAGGTTATCTACTTCGATGCTCCCTCACTTTGAAATCTGAGGTACTATGGTCGTGCGGGACCTTTCTAAATCAGCGCTTTGAGGGAGGCAACCCGTCTTTACTTTTCTTTTTCTTTACTAGTTTAGATTACTTTTCTTATTTTTTTTTAGAGAGGTGAGAGAGAGTGTACTGATATTTGGACGAGTTTAGTGTGTGCGGGGGGGTCAATATCATAACATGGGAAAAATTTGACGGAAAAATGGCTTGAAATTAAGCCGCCGGTCAGCAAGGGCCATTTCTCCCGACCGCGCCTCTTAACTTGCCCTACCGGGTGAGTTCGCCGCTTAGGCGCCCAGCTGATTTCAAGAAGGGCACAAAAATATTTCGAAGTGATTTTCGCCCGGCCAACGGGCTAGGCCGCCCACCGGGCGCGCAAGGCTTTTCGGGGCTTTATTTGCCGGTCGACCGGGCGGAATGTCTTTTGAGTCTTTGAAGAATTGAATTTCGCCCGGTCGACCGGGCGATTTCGCCCGACCGGGCGGCTGAACTTCACACCTGACCTGTGCCAGCGCTGCGAAAAAAAAAAGAAGAAAGCAAAGGAAAAAATTTCGCCCGGTCGACCGGGCGGAAACCCGTTTCAGCGTCCCTTTACAATTCCGCCTACCCCTTTTCTTTCCAATTTCACTTCTTTCATTCTCTTTCACTCATCTTCCTCTCAAACCCTCTCTCTCTCCACAAAACCTCCATTGCCAAATTCCTTCCTACCTTTCTCCATCCACAAATTCCATCTTCTCCTTCAATTTTCTTCTTCTCTCAACACTTTTCTTCATCTTTCTCACATAAAACCTCAATCTCTTCATTATCCCACTTCAATTCACTCACTCACAAAAATCTTCATTTTTTTTCTCACCATTCAAGGCCAAGCAAGAGGAAGCAAAGCTCAATAGGGGAATCAAGCACTCAAATTCCGCCAGATTCGACATTTCCGCAGGTAATTTTCAAATCCCTAGAGCAAAAACAACGATTTGAAAAGTTGAAACATCGGAATATAATTCCCACCTGTTTTGTTGATACCAATTCTTTGCATGCTTTGGGTATATATGGTGAAACTAAGACGCTAATTGAGAAATTGGGATTGGGAACCATGTTTGACATGTTTTTCTGGACATATAGGTGATGCTATGGTTTTATATAGTGTTTTTTCCCCCTATAATTGAGCTAAAATGTGTATCAATGGTGCTCTTAAAAGCCATTTTATGCTAACTTTCTCCATCTAGTTGTGGTTTTACGTTGTGTCGATTGCGGGTTTTAGGGAGTTATCTCCCTATTTTCTACTATTATCGACCATTACACTTTGGGCCCGGAGAGGTTCGAAGACATATATGATGAGTTCGGGGTCCCGAGAATACTTTCCGAGGCCTTGGACAAAAGAAGAAGTGAAGTCTTGGCGTGCGAAGCCAAGAAAGGAAGAATCGGACTGCCGAGCCCGATGAGATCGGGCGCCTCCACGCCCGATCGGGCGTTCATCGCTATCGAAACAAGAATCGTTGCGGGCCGTCGGGCGCCGTCGCCGGTCGTTATTTCGTTGAGGAGCCCGATCGGGCGAGATGGCCCGACATCATCGGGGCGTGTTCGTAGGCGAGGATGCTCGATCTTTGCGCGCCGATCCTTGGCGAAGTCCATCCCCGAGCTCCATCGGGCGGGATGGCCCGATGTCATCGGTTCCGCGCGCTCATTTAATGAATGTCGGGCTACTTAGTATAACTAGGAAAATCATAACATCTTTTATTCATCTTTGTTTTAGCCCTTATTTTTCATAGTTTTCTCTAGAGAGTTATTCAAGAACCTTAGTTTATTGCTTTTCACTTTGGATTAAAGATCAAACCTTTGGATTATTCGCAAGTTCAATATAGTTCTTCGAGTATTGGTAATCTTCTTTATTGCTTTCTCTATTATTGATTAGATTAATTCCTTAGTTATTTGCAATAGGTCAAAGTATGAATTTTTACATTGATTTTGTTATTGTTTTCTCGAAGCATGAGTGAATAGTTTTATTTCTAGGATTGTGGGGACCTATGTATGCAATGAGGGATTGATAGATTAGTGTAATTACCTTTTATTTTAATTGTTTCCTTCGTGATTGAATCATTCATGCTAGATTTATGAATTAGGCCCGATTTGTATTTCTATTATCGCGATATTGAATGCGCTTCGAGAGGAGAGATTTCGTATAGGCTTTCAATCATTAGGCGAGTGATCCTTGACCATGCGAGAGCGGCTAGGTGATCTTTGAGGGAGGTAATGTTCGAGAGAAATTACATGTGCCCTAGATAAATTGACTTATTGGGTGGTTATTATTCGTCTACGATTTCCCAAATTGTATGCATAGTGATCCATTGTCCTAGTTCTTTATTAATTGATTCTTACCTTCGTATTTAGTTCTGTCATTTGCTTATTAGTTTAGTCACACACCCATTTTCAACTGATTTAGTTAGTATAATATTAGAATTCAGATACGATAGTATAACTTTCTCCCTGTGGATTCGATCCCGACTTCCCCGACTACTTGTTAGTGGACCTTAGGTTATTTTTGATAAGGTGATACGACTTTAGCTTTGTCAAATTTTGGCGCCGTTGCTTGGGAGACGGTTTATTTTTATTTTGTCCGAGATTATAGTATTACACTAACCTCTACTCCGAAGAACACTGTTCTTTGGAGCATCTCACGTTTGTTTTTAGTGTTTTTGGTGTATGAGTAGGAAATTGAAATCCCCAAATCTCATTCCATTTGACCGGAGATTGAAAAGGCGCTCGTAGACTCAAAAAGACAACTAAGAAAACCAAGTTGTCTGCAGTGACACCTTCCTAAAAGGCACCTTCTCCACCATCTTCACCACAACAAGACTTCCCTGCCTCACCTATTACTGCTAGAATGGGTGACGAAGCTAAACCGACCTTCAGAGACTATGCACAACCATCTCCTGATAATGTGCTTGCTGGGGTACGGTTGCCTACTATTGCTGCTGCAAACTTTGAAATCAAGTCTCTTGTTCTGAATATGGTTCAGAATAACCCGGTTCTTTGGGTTACCATCCGAAGGTCCAAATCGGCACTGCGGTTTTTTACAATGTTGTGCTTTACTCGAAACAAGGCGGGTGTTTCTGGCGATGAGATGAAACTCATCTTATTTGGTTTCTCTCTGCGCGACAAAGCTTTATTTTGGTATAATAAGTTGCCTTCCACCATCACCACACAGGCGGAACTCCCGAAGATCTTCCTCATCAAGTGGTACCCTTACCAAAAGACTGCAGATATGCGTCATGTGATAGTGACTTTCACCCAAGATCCTGGAGAGTCATTGTATGAAGCTTGGGAACGATTCAAAGATCTGCAACGTCTTTGTCCCCATCATGGTTTTGACAAGTGGTATATGTGCCATATTTTCTACACTAGAGTTGATGCAGATACTAGACGGGTAATCGATGGAGCTGCTGGTGGGTTCTTCATGGATAAAGCCATAGACGAAGGGTATGAACTTCTGGATAAAGCCATAGTCCAACGCGGGTTGCAAGAGGTGGTACAACATGTGGCTACTAAACCGCTCGATCCAAGTCGATGGGCGGGCGATGTCCATGTCCCTTTCCTTTCCCTTGTTGCAATGAGGCCATTGCCAAGTTCGACTTGGGGGGGAGGATTTACGTAAGTATTAGTATTGTTTTTCTTTTTCTTTTTATTGTTTTTCTTTTTGTTGTTTTTTAGGTTAGTTAAGTTAGTTTAATTGCTTTGAAAAAATGAAAAATCACAAAAAAATGAAATATTGCTGAAAAAAACACAAAAATACGAGTTGAATATGAATAGATTGACTGTTTCCTGTACCCCGAACTTTGCTCTGAAAAAACGATTTAACTCTTTATAACTGGATAGCGGGCATTTGTGATTGGGATGTTGTGATGTGATATCTGATTGCCTTGATCTTGAATGAATTTTGATGATAAAGTGCCTATTTTAACTGCATGCTTGAATTGGTTAGATTGTGAGGATTCATTCTAGCCCTCGGATTTATCTCTATATCCTGTCTATTCTTGTGTGTTAGTTCCTCGTAGCATTCTTATCTTGGCTTTGGCATTGTACTCGTTGATTTCTGGTGACTTTAGACATGTTCTGTGATAGAGGCGTTCAATTGTTTAATCTTTAAGCCTCAGAGTTGTTTAATGAATCATTTTCCTCCCTAGCCCCGCTGAGCCTAATGACTTCCTTTTGGATCTATATTAAGCCACATTACACGCCTTGAGCCTTTACAATGACTATTGTCCCAAGCCTAGCTTGGGGGAGCATTTGTTAAGTTGATATTATATTGTGTGGTTGATTTCGTAGGGTGGTTGGAAAATAATGATATGTTTGTACAAAGAAAAGAAAGAAATAGGAAAATAAAGTGAAAAAAAAATGATAGTGAAAAATCTGAAAAATTTCCATGATATTCACTCATTAACTTTCAAAAGTGTTAGAAATTATGTTGAAAGAGACAATTATTGGTTGGTTCGTGAAATTTCAGAGTTGGTTATTATCTTGGTTATGTTGTTGATGCCATGGGAGTTGTTTCGATCACACCTAGTCATACTAGTGTTTTTTGCTCCCCTTTCTTGGCTTTTCCACCACATTCCCTAAATAATTTTCGTACCTTTACCCGAGCGCCATTACAACCCCGAGAAAGACCTTTTGAGCACGTGTTTGATTGTTTATTGGAATATCTTTGAGTCAATATGCCAAAGTTGAAGATTAAGTTTGGTATTTGAGTCGACCTGATTAGGATGAGCGATATTATACCTTTCTAAACACATGAGAGTGTGAGTGGGAAGGGCTATTATGGTTGGGTTGGTGAGCGATCGGGCACCCATTTTGCCTGCCACAAAATTGAGAGGAGTGACACCTCGGTGAGCACCTTTTCAAGATTTGCATGATATGTAGGGCAGCTGCATTTGATAGTTTGCTTAAGTGATTGGTAGTCAGGTGATCTGAGCAACTGAACTTGAATTTTGCTTGCTTGAACGATTTTGAGTTGGAAATAATTGAGTTTAAACTTTCCTATTTGAGGGGTGAAGCAATCCTATTCTTATTCAAGTTGTGCTTTGCTTGAGGACAAGCAAAGGTTTAGCTTGGGGGAGTTTGATGTTATGGTTTTATATAGTGTTTTTCCCCCTATAATTGAGCTAAAATGTGTATCAATGGTGCTCTTAGGAGCCATTTTATGCTAACTTTCTCCATCTAGTTGTGATTTTACGTTACGTGTCGATTGCGGGTTTTAGGGAGTTATCTCCCTATTTTCTACTATTATCGACCATTACCTTTGGACTGGAGAGGTTCGAAGACATATATGATGAGTTCCGGGGTCCCGAGAATACTTTCCGAGGCCTTGGACAAAAGAAGAAGTGAAGCCTTGGCGTCTGAAGCCAAGGAAGGAAGAATCGGACCTGGGCCCGATGAGATCGGGTGCCTCACGCCCGATCGGGCGTTCATCGCCATCAGAAACAAGAATCGTTGCGGGCCCGATCGGGCGCTGTCGCCTGGTCGTTATTTCGTTGAGGAGCCCGATCGGGCGAGATGGCCCGACATCATCGGGCGTGTTCGTAGGCGAGGGTGCTCGATGCTGCGCGCTGATCCTTGGCGAAGTCCATCGCCCAACTCCATCGGGCGGGATGGCCCGATGTCATCGGGCGGATGCTATTTTGGAGCGCAGCTGCTGCTTTGAGCCCGATTTGATCGGGATGACTTGACCCGATCGGGCGACTATTCCGCGCGCTCATTTAATGAATGTCGGGCTACTTAGTATAAATAGGAAAATCAGAACATCTTTTATTCATCTTTGTTTTAGCCCTTATTTTTCATAGTTTTCTCTAGAGAGTTATTCAAGAACCTTAGTTTATTGCTTTTCACTTTGGATTAAAGATCAAACCTTTGGATTATTCGCAAGTTCAATATAGTTCTTCAGTATTGGTAATCTTCTTTATTGCTTTCTCTATTATTGATTAGATTAATTCCTTAGTTATTTGCAATAGGTCAAAGTATGAATTTTTACATTGATTTTGTTATTGTTTTCTCAAGCATGAGTGAATAGTTTTATTTCTAGGATTGTGGGGACCTATGTATGCAATGAGGGATTGATAGATTAGTGTAATTACCTTTTATTTTAACTGTTTCCTGTGATTGAATCATTCATGCTAGATTTATGAATTAGGCCTGATTTGTATTTCTATTATCGCAATATTGAATGCGCCGAGAGGAGAGATTTCGTATAGGCTTTCAATCATTAGGCAGAGTGATCCTTGACCATGCGAGAGCGGCTAGGTGATCTTTGAGGGAGGTAATGTTCGAGAGAAATTACATGTGCCCTAGATAAATTGACTTATTGGGTGGTTATTATTCGTCTCTGATTTCCCAAATTGTATGCATAGTGATCCATAGTCCTAGTTCTTTATTAATTGATTCATACCTTCGTATTTAGTTCTGTCATTTGCTTATTAGTTTAGTCACACACCCATTTTCAACTGATTTAGTTAGTATAATATTAGAATTCAGATACGATAGTATAACTTTCTCCCTGTGGATTCGATCCTGACTTCCCTGACTACTTGTTAGTGGACCTTAGGTTATTTTTGATAAGGTGATACGACTTTAGCCTGTCAATAGGCATCTTACACTTGAATTCTTGAGCTCATTATAAGTAGGCAACAAAAATCAAGTTCTCCGTTTTCGCCTCATGAATGAGGATCGAGAACTCACATTAGGCCAATTAGCTGCTATTTTTGGCCTCCCTGTTACCGATGATCATCGCCCCCCTCCCACTGTTCGAATTAATACCTTATGGACCGCATTCACAGGTGATGAGGATGTTAACACCCAGCATATGACTGTAGACCATCTCCATTTTCCCAGTCTTCGCTACTTACAGTGATTTTTGGGATTCACACTTTTTGGGCGTGCTGAGCCCCACTCCTGTCAAAAACAGGAGATTTTTTTGATGGGTAGATATCTGTTTCCACAGTTTGATTACTCTTTGTGCCTTCCTTACCTGTTTGTTTCCCAATCGAGCGGATGCCAGCTAATTTGCTGCCTTGTTTGATGATGGTAGTGTTAGGGGGCAACCTATTATTTTAAGTGGCCTCATTACCGCTATTCTTTGCTCATTTTGGTTATACTCGACATTAGCAATGCTTTGTAGCCGATCCATTGAGATTGGCATTGATTATATGACCAATGCTAAATGGATAACCGCCCAGTCTGCGAACAAATTTAGGTGGTTCATTGCTAAGAAGGAGTTTATCCTTCTTCCTGACCCTGCTCAGACCCGCCTAGAACCTGGTGTGGGGTCGTACCTCCTTCCTATGCGGGGTCAAGAGCCCATTGCTCGGTGACCTCTGCGGACCTACCATAGGCAGCCCGTTGGGGAAGCCTCCTCCTCCTCCACACCTATGGATCCTATGATGTCGTGTCTTACCGCCTCGGCGAGGACGGAGCCCCTTACCTCACGAGATGGGCCGCCTTGAGCTTGGTCAGGCTACCATCCAGACTCACCTGACTTCCTTGGACACACGGTTGATCACCGTGGAGTCCGACATGCGCCATGCCCTGTACCCTATCTACCATGACTACTTTCACCAGGGCTTATTGCCCATGATGCCACCGACCCTTCATGGCACACACCACAGGTCCCTGACCCCACTGACCATGCTAGGGATGGTACTTCTGGTCATGCTACTTTTGGTGATGCAGGTACTATTGGTGGCGGTTTTACTGCCGATATGTTTGATGATGACGCGTGAGTCCTTTCTTTCCCCCTTGCTGCAATGAGGCCATTGCCGAGTTCAGCTTGGGGGGAGGATTTCTGTAAGTACACCCCTCTCTTTTTACTGCTCTGTAGTGTAGTTAGTTAAGTTTCATTACTTTCATAAAAAAAAATCAAATATTGCTGAAAAAATACCAAAAATACGAGCTTGACATGAGTTATGAGTTGCATGATTGTTTCCCTGTGCCCCAAAATTTTTGAATGACTTTTTGGACTCTTAATCTATGATAGTTGGCATGAGTATTTGTTAGTCTTGAGTTGATTTTCAATCTTCCATGACCCTTGATTGCATGATACTTATGGCACTTGCATTGATTGTGGAGCTAAGTTGGTTAGACTGTGAGTTTTCTTGAGCCATGGATGCCTACCTTTCATCCAGTCTTCCTCTTTGTTGTGTGATTAGTTCCTCGGTTATGACATTGATCTTGCTTTTGATCCTGTACTCTTTGAAAATTTGATGTGCATACATGATTGACATGATTGAGGCGTTCTTTTCATAATTTCTAGCTCCAGAGTTGTTATTGATTACATTATTCCATCTCTAACCCTGTTGAAGCGTTAAATTTGTTTTGATTACTAACCAGTCATTACAAGCCCCTTAGCCTTATTTGATTCTTGTCCCAAGCCTAGCTTGGGGGAGCATTAGTTGAGTGATTGGGTTGTCTTGATAGTTATGTATGTTGTGGCGTGTGCTAGTTGGAGTTAGTTCACTATGGGTATATGATCGACTTATTACTTCATGTTTAGAAAAAAAGAAAGAAAGGATGTTCAACAACAACAAATCCAAAAGAAAGAAAAAAAATAAAGAAAAGAGGAACGAAAAAGAACAAAAAGTTAGAAAATTTTGAATAAAGTGTTGTTTGAAAAGCAAAACAAGTTCAAGGAAAGTGAAAATGGTGATTGAGTTGAGAAAGTGAATGTGAGTGCTATTTTTGGAGATGTTAGTAGTTGAAGTCATGAAGGTCTCATTGGCCTAGTTTTACTAGTCTATGCTCCTCCATGCTTGGTTTATCCACCACATTCCCAAATCTTTTCATACCCTTAACCTCGGCCCCATTCCGACCTTTAAAAGTCCTCTTGATCTTTATGTGTTGCATTTTTTAATCGAAAGTGAGTCAATGGATCAAAGTTAAAGAGTAAGTGTCATTTAGAGTCGATTGAACTAGGTTAAGTGTCATTATGTTACCTTCTAAACACACGAGAGTAGTGAGTTGGGAAGGGACATATGGTGGGAATGGAGAGTGATCGGGCACATCTTTTGCCTGCCACTAAATGAGAGAAGAGTGTTCCCCCTTGTGAGCACCATCTTAGCATTTGCATGATATGCGCAGTGACCTTGCTTGATTGTCTTCCTCGGTGATTGGTCGTTGGCTTGATATAAAGGATTGATGATGATGCATGCCTTCTTGATTGATTTTTGAGTCTGCTAATACTTTCGAACTGCATTTTCTATGGGGTGAAACAGTTATATCTTATAACTCGTTTGTGTAGTTTTGCTTAGGGACAAGCAAAAGGGTAGCTTGGGGGATTTTGATGAGTCTATTTTATATAGAGTATTTAACCCAATTCCCCTAGCTTTGAGTGCCGGTTTGAGCTCATTTGAGCTCGTTTTGTGTGATTTGATATGTTTGGGCTCGTTTCCGTTTGTTAGCTGTTTTTGTGCAGATTAGGCCTCCAAAGCCTTTATTTGAGTTGCGGAACGGAAGTCCAATGGTCGCATATGGTCCATAGAAGATCCGGGAGATTGGACAAGAATTTTAGACGAAGAATGCAAGGAAAATGGCGAGAAATCACACTCGCCCGGTCGACCGGACGAGACAGCCCGACCGAGCGATTCATAAGCTTGAGCATTCTCCAAGGCTTGTTAGCCCGGTCAACCGGGTGAGTAGAGGGCAAAAACCGCTTGCGCGCCCGACCGGGCGGCTCTACCCGGTTGACCGGGCGGAATCTCCTTCATTATCGTAGTTTCTGATCACCGTCGCCCGACCGGGCGGTTTTTCCAGAAGGTTAATTTTTGCCTTTTTTTAGCCGGTTTTGTAAAAACTATAAATAGGCTTTTAGTATTTTCGATTACATATCTTATTTTCTGCGTTTTTAGGTTTAAAAAACACTTAGTCTCTCTCTACTTTGGGATGAACACTTTACTTTGAAGATTATAAAGATCATTAATTTGGTTTTCATTGTTCTTCAATAATTCGGTATTCTTCTTTACTTTGCTTATTTTAATGAATTCTTATACTTGCATTATGTTTATTGAGTTTATTATTATCATGAGTGAGTAGTCTATTTCTAGGGCTTAGAGAGGGAAGCCATGTTTATACCTATTTGATTGTGGTTTAAAGTTCTTCGATATTCGGATTGAATTAGAGTAATTTCCTATTGATTTGTTATGCTTGTTTAATTCATGTAATTGCGCAATATCATGGGTTATGTTTAGCTAATAGGAGTTAGAATCGAAAGATCATACTCATTTGAGGCTTGTTACAATAGGTAGGTCTGATTATGTTGAGTGACCGTACTGGCATATGTTGATCTAAGAGTTGTTAAGGCCCGACCGTAGGATTAACTAAATACTCTAATTATTCGAACCTCAATCCAAGTATTGTTGAACTATATTGTAGTGATTAAATTGGTATAAGCATGGTGGACCGATCAATTGCCCTAGGTTTTTTAATTATTTGATAAACTTCCATCTTTTTGTGTTCTAGCTTATTCTAGTTTAGTTGTTAATTATTCAATCAAATTTCTCTCTTGAAGTAGTTAAATAATTGAGCACAAATCTATAGAACTCCTCTCCCTGTGGATCGACCCGTATTTGCCAGTTTCTGCTAACAACAGACACCGTGCACTTGCGGTATATATTTAAAACCCATCAATTACCAAACCTATTAAGACATTGTTATCTCTTACATGTTGTGACATTATAATTCTATTTGGCTTTTTTGGATTAACACATTTATATCATATTGATTAATTTGTACTTAGTATTATGTACTTCAATTGTTTATTTTTCAATACACTTTGGAATTGGAGGTTTTGAGACTTCTCTTAGTTTCTGTCACGTTTTGGTAATTACCGAAACCCTATTTAGTAATTACCTAAAGTGTTTGTTCAATCATCTTCTCCCAACTTCATCTTCAACCTTTCGATTTTTTCTCTCTCCTCTGAAATTCTTCATCTAGTTTGACAATGGTAATCAATACTCAAAAAACGCACAAATCGGTCCCAAATCGGCGGTTTCCCAACATCTTACAATAATCCAAACCATGTTTTTGTTAAATTCATAATGACCTAGAATTTTGATTATTTGAGTTTCTTCATTTTGAAACTCAAACCTTAATTTCCATGGATATTCGGGCGTTCATGGTGTACATACGATCATCAATTTTATGTTTGTTCATCTATTACATGGATTTACAAATATGAAAGAGAGGAAAGTGAAAAAAAATTCCCCAAAATTTTTCCCCAAAATTTTCCCCGAAAATCGGAAGAAAAATCGAAAATTAAAACTTCAATTTCACAACTTCTCCATCACAAATTCATGATTTATTCATGAATTCTTAACATTTCATGGAAAGAGAAGGGTCCAAGTAAGAAATCTACTGAAAATTCGAGAAGAATCAAAGATCCATGGAAGATTTGAGGGAGGAAGGGGTAGAGGAGAGGAGAGAGAGAAAATCTGGGTAAAAAAAAATAATTCCCCGAATATTTTTTTTGGCCGAAATTAATTTTCGGATTTTTTTCAGATTTTTTTCAGATTTTTTTTTTGTATTTTTCGAAATTATTAAGAATATTTTCAGAAATTAGAATAAATAATTTTGGTATTTTCTAAAATCATTTCAAAGCAAAAAAGAAAGCTTAGGTGGGTGGCTCACATTCATTGTGGCCCCACATTTTCCATGGTCTTTTTTGAAAAAAGACCATCTTAGAAATTTCAGCATCATGCATGGGTGGACAAACATATAAAAAAAAACAACTGATGTCGGTTTTTTTTTCTTTCCTTCATTTTTGGGCAAAGCACTAATAGTAAAGTAACTTTCATTCAGCAACGACTGATGACCAATTGTAGGCCCGGCCCGAATTTTGGGCGGGTTTGGGCATAATTTTTTTTTGCCCGGGGTCGGGTCCGGCTCGATTTTTTTTACTTTAGGACGGGCTTTGGGTAAGTCAAAAATGACTTTTTAGTCTAATTTTTGGTGGACCCGATTTTGGCCCGAAAAGCCCGCTCTTTTTGGCCCAACATAACGGTCTTTGGGCACAAAATTTTAGCCCGGTCCGACCAATGGAAAATTTTTTAAGGCCCGGCCCATGATCACCTCTAAGGCAAACGTGCATATCATTTCATAGTAGCATCCATGTCATTTCATAGCATCATCCATGTCATATTAGCAATACGTAATGTCCCACTTCTATGATTCACCAGTCACTTTGTGTTACAATTTAGTCAAAATTTCAAAAAAGGAAATGAAAAAAGTTAGTATTAAAGGACTAACTATTTTGATTTATCATGTAGATCATACTTCAAAGTTCAACCCATGTAAATATGCAGTTTTGGCCTTTTGGGTCTCACTTTGTCCATGTCACCCATATCAAGTTATGAGTTGGCTACTTTGAAAAGTTTGAGAGGCAAAATTGAAAGAGGAACATGATAAAGTAGGCTAGACAAAACATAAGTGACTTTGGAAGAATTGGTAAAAATAATTAGTAGGGATGCCCTGACGCTAATCAATCTAGGTTAGACCATTATCTATATGAATTTCGATTGTCTCCAAATGGCGCGTTGTTTCTTTTATATTTAACTTAAATTTAGAATTGAATTTTTATTTAGAGCTTGTCAAGTCAATTTATATAATCTTGTGTTATTAAGGTCATATTAGGGTGAGTGTTTTGGAGACTTATTGATTTAAGGTAATTCCTTAATAGTTCATGTCTCTAATCAAGCTGTGGTCCCTTGAGGATCATCATTTTGTTGTATCCTCTTGTTTTTGGTGATTGATGAAAGCTTTAGGGTCACTTTGTTTTCTTCTCTCATTCAATGTTTCCGCATAAATTTTTTATTGTGTGTGTTCGATGACTCATTCTTCCCCTCAAACAATAATGTTACTTATTCTTCAATTGCTTGGTTGATGTTTTTTTTTTTGACATCGAGAAAATTTGCATTAATTAAAAATTGGAGTACAGCCTAATGCTAATACAACCAAACAGAAACAACTGACACTAACAAAAACTACAATAACTCGTACAAACGATTTAAAGAAAACATTAACTATTAGGTGTCCAGTCCGAAGAAAGTTTGTCTTGAGCGATGGTGGGTGAGGTTGGATATGAGAGGATATCTGTTGAGATACACAACTCTGACGATCTTCATAGAGAGATTGACATACAACTGCTAGTAGATCCAAATGTCCACTAGACGCGAAATCCCAAGGTCCTTGATGATCCTCCTAGGATTCTCCTGATTCAACGAACAATGAAGTCACATTCTTTAGTGACTTCTGACCTCTTTGCGAGGGTATCCGGAGTTCAGTCACACTAGACTGAAACTCGAAAGACGTGGAGGTCTTGACGTGCCCCAAATCAAGTTGGAGTACCCCAAATCAAGTTGGAGTGCCTCCCACAAAATGCGTTTTTTAGGTGTGATGACACCTGAAGTCATCACGAGAATTTGGGGCGAGTTAGGTTGATGAACTTCGCCCCACTGACGGATCCTAAGATCCAAACTGACAATCCCAAACCCATAAGACCGACGCACAACATATCTTAAGAGAGAGCCTCCTCTCATCTTAACCAACACCTGAAATCGTAAAGTGGCAAATACCCCATGCCTAACTCCAGGATTATTGGCTCTACCTACCAGGTTGCTTAGATCTTCCTTTATCATAGGAAACCAAGAGCCTTGAACTGCCCACCAATCACCACTAACGAACACCCCAGCACAACCATTCTCAAAAAGGCAAGGGTCATCGGATCTGAAAGAAACAAACATGAAAATAACGAAAACATAAACTACCACCCGACTCATAGAACCACGCCGGCAAACAACACCGTCAAAACCGCACCAGTAGCTTTCACAAACCCAACGAATGCTTCCTTGGCACACTAACTAAGCCGGCTCCAACTAACACTAGCGGGGAACGGGGGAAGGGGACACTTAACTAAACTTGATCCTAAACAGGGGGACGGGGAAGGGGAGATTTAGACTTAACCACCTTGAAGCGAGAACCTGGGGATCGGGGAGGGGATACCTAAACCTACAAACCACGAAGCACCGACCCGGGGAGTGGGGAGGATAGACTCTTGACCGGGGAAGGCGAGAAGGGGGTGATAAACGAGCACGCAAGCCAAACGGGGGTGGG
This sequence comes from Beta corolliflora, assembly GCA_947648045.1. Classification (NCBI taxonomy): domain Eukaryota; kingdom Viridiplantae; phylum Streptophyta; class Magnoliopsida; order Caryophyllales; family Amaranthaceae; genus Beta; species Beta corolliflora. The sequence goes on along the minus strand of CANSZD010000756.1, from coordinate 1,856,531 downwards.
GAACTAGGACGCCAAACAAACCTAGATAACAGTGGAGACACAGAAGAAAGGACGATGAATAGGGGAGGCACGAAAAGGGAGACACGAAGGAGAGAGACACGAGGGAGGGGAAGAGGGAGACACGAACGACTTACGCTAAGCCCTGAACGGTAAAACCACGTCGACGCCGCCGGAGACACTTGAAGAGAAGAACACCAACTTTGAGCGAAAAACCGAGCCAACAACCGGGGGCGCGCGAACGAAGACACGAGGGGGAAGAACACGGGGAGGGGAAGATTACGGGGGAGGAGAAAAGGACCAAAACAAAAAGAAACGACGACGAGGGATGGGGAGACAACGCGACACCTAAACTACTGCGAGATGAGGGGAGCGAGGCTTGCCGCAACCCGGTGAGCGGCGCGCTCTAGTCGGCGGCCGCAAGCTTGCTGTGAAGCGGCGCTTGAAGAGAAGGGTGGTAGGGTTGGGGTTTGTACTTTGTAGAGAGGTTTCTATTCGTGTGTGAGGGAGTTATGGCCTGGTTGATGTTTATTGTCCCATCTTACGGGACTTACACTATGAAAGAAAACAAGTAATACTAGCTTATAAATACCAGTTTGTTATTCTTTTTTTTATTATAGGTGAGTGTAGGTGGCCAATGCACTATCTCATCTTGGTACTTGGGAATAAGTTAGTTGCCCCCACCCACCCCCCAAAAAAAATACCTAGATAAGAATCGATCGATAGATTACTCTTTGTCAAATGATAATTCCCAGGCTAAGCACTATCTTATTCTCACTATGTTATTTTTGTGATTGTAACTTGTGACTTCTCTAATTTTTTTTAAAAAAACTCGTCTTATGCATTTTTAATTACAACTACATTGTTATTGCAAATGCTAAAATCATTCCCTAATTCGAGTAGCATCCTTCATAAATATTTCACACCACCACAAATTAGCCAGTTTGATGGAGTCCATATCTCTAATCAAGACCAGTTGCATTTGCTATTCTTCGGTAACACTAATAAGAACGAGTGAAAATGAACAAAGAAATCTTTGACCATATGCTTTAATGTGATGTATGTTGAACAATCGGTGTGCATGAACAGCAAATATCATTGTTGCACTTGCAAGTTGCAAGACATTTTAAATCAATGCTATTTAGTATTTAGACTGGTGGTTTCGAAACATAAATTTAGGCTTATTATAATTAGTAAACATTAGTGTTTATCATTTAGGGCCGTTCGTTATCGTTTTTTGTTTTCCGGTTTTCGGTTTTTTGAAAACTAAAAACCAAAAACGAAACCGAAAAAGTGGTTTTCACTTTTTAGTTGTCGATTTTCAAAATCATCATGTTCACAATAAATTTGACTAATGTTTTATTCATTATAGGACATATATCATATGACTTTGAAAATCAAAAAGAAAAACGCAAACCACGAATACCGAACGCCCTTAGTAAGCAAGTTTTCATTGGTAAAGATAAAAGAAAACACTACATCGAATTACTAAAAAAACAATTTTATTAGCAAAAATCAGTTTAAATCATCAAAATTAAGTTTTAATCATTAGAAATCGGTTTCACTAGTAAGAATAATTTTTAGTTCAGTAAAACCAATTAAAGTAGGCCTTATCCTGTTTACTCCAAATTTATTTGGTTTAGAGTATATAATAATTCTCATTAGGTAGAAGACCTATTCTTCTTGTTCTTGTAATGGATTCTTGAACCAAAGATGCCTATTGTCTAGGCAGTAGTCATTTGGAATGAGGATCACATTAAAGCCTGAACTATAAGTTAAATGAAAAATATGTAAATATATAATACTCCTATGCTTTATCTTTGCTTTTTAATTCAACTTAAATGGTAGATTTTACTACTTTAAGCGTTGATAAAGTGCTATTAATGGCACTATAATTATGTTTCAGGTTTCACCCATTTCGTGGTTTTAAATGGTTGATAATGGAGTATGCTTTTTTTTTTTTACAACAAGATCATACGAAGCCATACACAGAATCATCACACAAGTGTACCATTCCTAGGCTGCTCACCGTTAACTCATGACTTTCATGAACCACATCCCTAGCAACTTTCCTAATCTCACAAAACCCGAACATATTACATACCACATGAAGATCATAGCCTAAGCTAGTTAACTAAAACGGGAATTGATTATTCCTTATCATACATACTAACATACTGGAATCAGTCTGGATACTGACAGATGTACTTCCTTGTTGCAAGCTTTCCTTCAACCCTCTGAGCACTGCCAAGCCTTCAAACTGAAGCGCTGAATTAAATAGCTTTGACTCTATCATTACCCTTGAATACCTGGTCATCCCCTAACATAACTGTCCATCCAATCCCTGAAATTTTTCTTCCAAGCTCCATCCACCTTAGCTCTACACATCCTTTCCTGCAGTTGCGGCTGTCCAAAAACAACCACTAGCTCCCCGTGAACACTACACTTAGCTTATCTTCACGCTTTCTACTGTGCGCATCATGATACTTGTTCCTTCCTTCCTCTTCCTTAATAAAATCGTCTGCCATACGCAGAATCTCCAATGGATTTGGGTCGCAATTACGGAATACAACATTGTTCCTATGCCTCCATATAGCCCACATATACGCACAAAAACTTTTAACTCTAAGACTATGGGGGCCATCATCTTTCCAGAACTTCTGCATGAAATTAGTGATCTAGTAGTTAATTAAAACATGATTAGAAGTTCGTACCTAGATACTGAGCCATGATCCCCACCAAATCCTAGCACTCACTGGACAATCTCTGAATAAATGGGTTTCGTCTTCTGTCGCAGCATTACATAGATAACAACGCTCAGTAACATTCAAATTTGCTTATTTAGTATATTCAGTAAATTTCAATAAAAAAAATAAATATATCCGGTAAAATGGGTGAAAAGTTGTTGCTATTAAGGACTTGAAGCTTTCAAATTATTTGACTAGATAAATTAGAAAAAGAAACTCATAACAAGGGACTCAAAAATTAAAGTCTAGAAGATTTCAAATTGGAATTGGACTTCGAATAATACTTCATCCAATTTACGTCTACATTTACAATTACAAAGTCAAAGTGAAGTTTATATGAAGCAACACTAGTATGAAATTTCTTTCAGTTGCGTATGAAAGAGTGGGTTTCTACTAGAATCACTCAAGATCAACTATGAAAGAGTGGGTTTCTACTATAATGGCTCAAGATTATAGCCATAATAATACTAAATAGAAGCACAAAAAAATGGCATTAAAGCACAACCAGGTATTTGTTTCTAATGTTGTATGTCTATTTTTCTTTCCTGGGAAACTCCCAAGTTCGTGCCAGCTCCATTGATCTCTGTCACCATCTCTAGTTCCATTTCCTCAGCGCGGTAGGTAGAGTGAACACCGTATAGTACATAAAACAAAATTAAGAAACATGTCCAAACACCAAACCTTTGAAATGACAAGATCTTCAAGGTTGTGATAAGGAAGACATTGAGAAATATTGATATGGCAGCAGGCCATGGCATTGCAGGCACCGACCACTCGAGCTCCTGCCTACTCAAAGGCACCGTGTAGTGGAAGATAGCGGTGATGGTGATCAAGGACCCACCAAACAAAGGTAATCCCCACAATTGTTGCTCATACTTCCATGAAAATGCGAAACCAAGAGAAAGAGTAGTGAGGAAGAGGAGGAATAGTAGGATATGTAGTGGTGGGTTGCTGCTCACAATTACATAGCGCCTGTATATAAGAGCATTTGCCACCAGGTAGAATACAAGGAGCGTGCCGATTGATATTATTTCCAGCACTATGTCCAGGTCTGTGAAGAGAGCAATTGACGCAGTGCATATCCCTATAATGGAAAAACAGAAAAGTTAAACTATCAGATGTTAAACATTAATACAAGAATCAATCAACTATAATATAAATTGTTTACTTGCTCTAATGTTGAATACTGATATTTTGCGCACGAAATGCTCTTGCACAATTACATGCATATTACTCTCAATGCATAAAAAGAGTACTTTTTTCTAAAATGTCTAACACGCGACTTGAAGTTACCGAGAGAAACCCGAACCTGGCTTGAACCAAAATTGAACAGCTTGAATGCCTCCTGGGCCGCAGCCCCACCCTATTTGACCCAATTTTCATAATTTGTTAAAGAGTATTTTACATTTTCCATATTTCTATATGTTTGAGCATAACCGGAAACCAATCTCAAAATCGATATATTGACTTCAATATCAAGTTCTATGATTATGTGACGAATCAGACTTCTCAGTAGTATAATGCAAAGTTTCTGAGTTCAGTTCAATGAATAACCAAGAGTCACTTACACGGCCATCCATTGGCAATAACAAGAGCTTAAATATCCTTCCCAAACTTGAAAACTTACAGAAAGAGCGTAGTAGATATCATTGACTTATAAGCAAACTTAACTCGACCAAATCACCTACATAAGAGATAGAGAAACAACCCGTCATACCACCAAGGCAGACCGCCAACAACAACATTTATGTTCTTGCATATTCTGCCAGTGACATACAAAAATTCCTGCGTAGAGCCCATTTCTTCCCGGGTGATTAAGTTGAAGCCAGAATTGGAAAGTATTAGAGAATAAAATGTGAGGTTAAAATTGTTTTCAACTTCGGTCAATTATTATATACAAGTAGATGGTTAATTTTTAATTAAATGGCATAGAAATTGATATCATGGAGATGAGCAAGTGACCGCGAAGGATTTACTCACCCAAGAATAGAGTAGCATTTAAGGGAGTGCCTGTTGAAGGATGAACCTTAGCTAACCACACAGGCACGAGCCTGGCTCTTGCTATAACGCAGAGGTATCTTGCCTGGCCAAGCATAGCCACCAAAAGGGATGCCACAATTCCCAAACTTGCACCGACACTAACAAGATGGCTTGCCCATTTCCATCCCAACTTTTGAAAAGCCATTGCAAATGAAGCTCTTTCTGATATCTACATAAACATTAATATGGAAAATATGTAAGAACATCTTTCTATAAATTAAAGAAACCCAACCTATAAAAGATTGCACTAAGATATGCAGTAAGTCCTTCATCTGATACGAGTCCATAAGTCCATGTAACATTGCAGGGAGACCTTAACTCTCATCTGATTTGATCGTTCATTAATTTTTAGCCTATTGGTTAAAGTTGAATCCCTGTATGTTATTGAGAACCGACTTCAGATCTCTTCGGTTGTTCGTTAGTTGTTATAGTCATCCAAAAGGCTCCTATAGTATGCCAAAGGAAGCTTTGAAAAAAAAAAAAATGCTGTTTCAATAGTAGAGTTGAAAATATTAGTACCTCATTATATGGAACCATGACACACAAGGCCAAGCCCATAAGACAATAAATGGATGAAACAACAAGAACGGAGCCCACAATCCCCACCGGCAGGTTCCTTGAAGGATTTTTGATTTCTTCTGCAAGTGTTGAGACAGAATCGTAGCCGATATAGCTGAAATAAACTATGGCGGCTCCATCAACCACTCCTTTAACACCAAAAGGAGCTAACCCTCCTGGAGAGCTTACCAAGTTCTTCGGATTCCCAATCAAAAAACCAGCAATAACTATAAACCCGAAGAAGATAACATGGAATATTGTCATTGTAAGATTCAGCATCGAGCTCTCCTTAGTACTGCAATATAATCATCAACTCATCATACTTAGAAAACAAAATTAAGAGACTGTTGATCAGCTACTGTACATAACTTTCGCTGCGACTTTTTAAGATGATAGGAAATATTGGTAGTACAATATAGTACTACGTAAGGTGCTACGAAGCACCAACTCTAATAAGCTAGTTGAAGAACATACCTATGACACAAGAATAGAGTCAAAAGAAGAACAAGAGCAACTGCCGAGAAATCCAACATGTTATAACCATCAATAAACCCATGAATTTCAATCCTCCACGAGTTGGGGTCTTCCACGCCGAATGTACCACTAAAATATTCTGTAAAACTTCTTGCAACCGCAGCATTTGACAACACGTATTCCATCAGTATATTTGCACCAGCTAAGTAACCAACAAACTCCCCTACACATAAATGGTTAAAGAAAAAGGTAGGAAAAAAGTGAGAAAAGGTCTTTTGAGGGCCATATGGAGAGAAATCATGACAGGGTATAGAAAGCACAAGGATAAGTTTTGACTTAAAAAATTTCATACCAAAGGTCACTCTCAGATAACTGAAAGCACCCCCAGCAACAGGAATCGCGATGGAGAATTCCGTATAACACATGGAAGAAAGGAGAGCCGATATTCCAGCAATAATGTAGGAGATAAAGACAGCAGGACCAGATTTAGAGCGAGCCACAGGACCAGTGGTGACAAACACTCCAACTCCAAGCATTCCTCCTAGCCCAAGAGCAACTAAATCGAACAAAGAGAGCTTTCGTTTCATATCTGCACCAGACCTCAGCCTCACTTGGTTCAGTTCCTGGTCTGGGGTCCATGTAGCTAACAGTCTCTTCCTAAGTTTATAAGGTGTTTGAGAGAGGGAGTGCAGGTAGTTACAAAAGCAAATGTTGTTGCTCGAAGGGTTCAGCGTGTTTTCCATTTTTGAACTGTCAAATACAAGTCTTTTGGCTTCTATGAAGTTGAAGCAAGTATATATTTGTCTCGTCTCCTCTATATATAGAAAGATAAACCGAGAAAAGACAGAAGGGTTCGTTTTTTTTTAAGGTTGAGGAAGCAATACAAAGAAGAAACTGTGGGGGTATTGGAAATGCATAGTGGTCCACTTTCAACTGGTCCCTGAATTCCTAAAGATAAAACTCTCTTCTAAACACCTTTTTCTGGCCCCGATAACTTGATAGATGTTTTTTTAATGGAAGAAGCATGCAGCAGATGTGAATATAAAGTCCAAATATTTGAACAAGAGCTTGCTAAGGGAATCGCAATGAAAGAACTGCGACTTTGACTCAATCTTTAAGAAGCATCAAAACCTTTTGGCTAAAGCAATTGAAAAAACAAATTTCCTAGAGAAAAGACTTATCAAGGAGCATGAGTTGATTCTTACTCCAGTATTTAATAGTAGTTTTGGAGATAAAAATCAAGCTTACACTATGCTGCATGCCTCGTAAATCCACCTGAATGAACATTGATCTAACTGTATCAAGATTAATACATCTAACAGAATAACTAAGTATTTGTTTCATTCTTACTGTTTTACCTTTTGTCCAAGAATCCCAATTTTTCAGCATCCAATTTTAGATCTGGTCATTAACAGATCAATAATAGTAGCAGTAAAGAAAAAAATTGGAAAATGAAAAAGAATAAGGAAGAAAAACAGAGATGAAGAGGAGAACAAGGAAAATTCTATAAGAAACAGATGAGTGCACATCCTATCTCACATTAATTAAACTCCAAAAGTCATCCATGGCACTCTTGATCACTAATTATGAAAGGTCACTTGACTATTCAGTTTGTTAAAGAACAATTAGCATAATCCCTTTTCTAGGAGCGCATCAATACAGCCCACAAGGCAAAAAACTTTTGCTAACTATCAACTGGGAAAGTTAACTGTAATGTTTATTCAGTTTCTGAACAGCTAATACGAGGCTTCGATAGAAAGAGGAAATAGGAATCATTAACAGCAACGGTAGATCAAATACTGCTTCCTCATACCAAGGGGGAAAATTCCCACCTAGAATACACAATGCATAATCAACACCAAGCAAACTTATTTTCTGTTATTAGAGGCTTTTCTTGGGAAGAATCATATCCGAATAATTTTAGCAGCCATAGAAATTAGAATATGGGCGGAAACTGATGTCAGCAGGGAGCCAGAGTTGATTACACAGACCAATCAGCATTCAGCAATACCCCGCGATTTTAGGTTTTTGTGCTTCATCATTATCTATGATTCCACTACTTTCCTTGACAACACCCCACCCACCCATATGAAAACAAGTAAATAATAGAGCAGAAATTCCATGGAAGTGCACAAGGTGGAATGTAAATACACCCTTCTACATGGAAAGAAAAAAGCCGGTAAATCCTCTTAATAAGGTTCAAATACTTACTAGCAAGAACAAGCATTTGACTTTATTGACTTACACGAGGTCAAAGGGTCCATAGGACTCTAGTTATTGAGCTGTTGGACCACAGCATGAAAAATAGTCTAACAGTACGCACAGGCCACTGAACATAAAGTGCGTTAGTGCGGGAATATGTGATACCCTTTCCCCCATCAAACTTTCAAAGGAAAAAGGATAGAGGTTCTTCTAATCTTCGAAAATTTTAATAAGCATGTACTTAAATAAGAACAAAAGTCCTCGCTTCTCAACTCGTAAGACATAAGTATTAAGTGGTCCACGGCTATCTAGAGCTTAAATTGTCATTCTGGATGGAAAGAGTAGTTGACTCTCTTGACATCCACGCCATCTTCACTGATGAGCATAAGCAAAGCGAAAGAAGCTGCACCACATGAGAGAAAGGGAAAGGTGCTCAAGTGGTCACCTGGTTTCACAACCCACTAATCAATAAATACTCATACAGACATGCAATCATGAGATCCACCTTATGTGATATGATCCTGTATTACTCGGACTTTTTTATGTTACCTTACCTCAAATACCTGTGTCAAATCAACAATATTTTGACATAGGTATGGACACTTTGACGCTTCAATTTGGGACAAAATCAGTGAACCTTTTCATTAAATAGTTGAGTCATGCAAAACGTACTTATGCGACATGGGTACCTAAGTCCGAGATACATAGGTATGGTCTTTCTCGTAAGGCGTAGATGAAGATGAAAAGCAAAGGTATGAGCCAGCAGAGCTAAAAAGTAATGTGCCAAATGACATGCACCTCTACGCTAAAGTTTAAGGCTTGTAACCACCATCACCCAAATCATGTGTTAACTTTTCTCTTACATTTTTCTAATTCAAATTTCTGTACCAACAGGATATTGCTATCAGTAGGAAGCCTGAACACTTCTTTGGAAGCAGTGAGATAATGCCACACGTTAACAATATTCAGTGTGCAAGAAATAGAGATTTAGCCACAGCACTAAAAAGAATAAACAACTTGCTGTTTAGAAGCAGTTTGTATTTCCAGTAATACGTGAATTTTGCACCTGTGATGTCAGAATACATAGTCAGGCTGAACAACAATAGTATAGAAAAACTAAAAAGCAAAAGATCATTTCTTTACCTAATTCTGCCTATTAAATTCCCGACAAACTCTTCAACAACCAATGAGAAACACTATTATTTCATATACTACAATCTCCGCAAATAGTATATCTTGCCTAATTAAAATATATAGGGAGTCAATGGGCCATCAACTTGGCAAATTGCATTACCACTTTCTTCACTAGTACCGGCATGTAACATTAGAAGCCAAGAAAAAATCATCAACAACAATATCCTCAGTCCCCCACCTGTTCCATCAAACTGATCCTTATAATGTTACTGTTAAATAAAGTAGAACTATTAATCTAAGAATAAGATATCTTACAATAGAAAGAAAAGGTATTTCATAAATTTCAGTTGGTTGTGATGCCCACAAAACTTTCCCCTCTCTTACAATAGATATCTAACGGTTAAATAACAAAAGTTGAAATAAAACCTTTTAACCACTTTCCATAGAAATTAGAATATAAAAGTCTTGAAGACAAGGAGTTCTTAAGCTTGTAATGAATTCCTCTAGCAACTAATGTGGGGCAAGATATCCCACAAGCCATTAAAAACAGTCAGATTACTGATAGTGCAAAAAGATGATTGTCTTCGTGTTCGTTCGATACCCTTAATATATATAGTAGTATTAAGCATAACAGGGGACCAACAGTACTATTGATGTTAGTACACTACAACAGAAAGCATAAGAAAAGTAAAAAAAAATGGAGTCTTAATTTTACTCCAATTGGCTCGCAAGCTGCACTCAAGAAGACAAGACAGCATGACCCTCTTCCCTTAAACTGTCTAACACTGGGCCATTCAGGCTTCACTTTGCCTGACTCCCACCTCCTTAGTAAGTGATGCTTTTATAGTATTTGGTTCAAATGATTAATAATTTTAACACTTTTCCATATAAGAACACCATACTCGATTCCAAATAGTAAACATAAGAAGAAAAAAGAAACTACATTTATCTTTATCGAAAGAGACAATAAACTAATATAAGGACAAATGAAAGAACATCACTAGTCACCTGTCATGTACCAAATTTATCAAGGATCATTCACACTTAAGTAGAATCCTTTGCAGTCTTTTCCTCGGAGTCAGTAGAATCAGCTGGGTACTATTAGGTACCTGTCATATCGCACCGAGTCTCAAATCCTAAGTTTCAGTGTTTAAGCAATAGGATATCTGAGCTCAATATTAGAAATTATCATGCAATCTACATCAAGTCGGTAGTAACAGGGAAAAAAGCTACATATTACTCCACTATAACCTTTATTATATACTCTATAGATTGGAGAATCTAAATCCTTTATTCTTATTGACTTTCTGCATAAAGTAGCAGAACCTCATAGTTTGCACAAAAACCATCACTTACAAACGCCACCATTCGAGTATCACTGCAAAACTAAGAGGTCTACACAAAACTACCCCACTTTCTAAGAGCATGAAGTGAGTGCATAATAGCAATTCCCCCACTTCAGTATTCTTCAAAGGTTAACTCGAGCATATAGTCTAAGAACCTATTACGATACGAATAACCTAATATATATGGGTCTCATCCATAGTGTATAGCCTAAAATTACTTTCTATAAGAGCATTAATTTTGTACACATAGGAAGTCATTATGCTAATAGCATAGTTAGACCATATTCATAGACTATGAACAGGCAGTAAAGCTATGCTCATTGCTCAGTGACGTGAGATACACTTCCTATCACATGCCTACTCATATAAAAAAATGAAGGGATACACTTGCAATTGCTTTGACATGATTAAAACTTCATTTCCCACTCATTTACCATAAAGCAAAAGCACACCTTCAGGCTTCAGCAGTGGCGGCATGAGAAAGTTGAGATGCAAATCTCATAGAATTATTCATCTAAATCAAAATCCTCCCTTTTTCTCTTCCTTGTAAAGCTAGCACAATGATTTCAATGAGATGTATACCCATCAATACTAACCTCTAGGTATACTAATATCAATTGTCCAACGACCTCTTGTAGTAGTATTTTATTCTTAAGAACCCATGATGAGCTATTCGAAGATTTTACTTTATACTAGAGCCAAGGGAGGGGCTTTTTGAAATTCAAGCCTCTACCTTGTACATTGATCATTGGCAATTAGCTTAAGAGGAACTAGGACTTGAGAGTTTCCATCACCAACTTTATGGATTAAAAAATTAAAGCATTTCATTGTCATGGTCATTCCAGATATATTGTACGTGAAATCTAATGATATAGCTACTTCAGAAATTCTTCAAAGCCATTTGGTTAAGCATTACAATAACTGACAGGAACAGTATCTACTATATGTATATGCATAAATCATAATAACAAAATGTAAGAAATGATAAACATGCATAAAAAAAATGAGAGACATGAATAACTTTGCTCCAGAAGAATGTTATATCGTTGATGCCTAGTCCTCTATCCCACTTCCATTTGTCATAACATGTGCAATTTTGCAGATTGATCCACTGTAATAAGTTTATATCAATTGTGTGCAAAATGCATAATATAACTATGAAGGACTAGGGCAATTGAGATAAGGACTTGATCTTTCTAGACTACCACCAATTGCGAAAAATATTGGTTCAGGAATTCTTATTTGTTGAACTAACTACAATGAGAAGCAGAGAAGTGCAGAATATTCATTTCAGTCTCTTGTTTATCCTTGAGGGGGCACAATGTTAATATATACATATAGATATCTTTATACAAATTCAGAACATGACATGATAGTTGGACTTCCAATAACTCAAATTAGTACCATATATCATATGATAGTCTCTGTATTATAAACTCAAAATCCACATTCAGACATTCTGAGTATATGGTTTGTTTTTTGAGAACTATACAGTTTCAGAAATTATTACATGGTTCATGATGAAAATGCTATTTGTCATCCCAGTCAATGATAAAGCTGCACGTTACGCTGGTGAGACAAAATATTCAGGACCAGATAATCATATATGCAACCTAATTGCAAGTTCAGCCAATTCATCAGGAAAAATGTTATTTAAACAGTGTGAATAAAACTAAGAACTCAAGTTTAAGGGAGACTGTCATTGTGGCCATTGGCATAGTAAGTTCATAATTTTGCCCCACTGATCTCAATTATACATACTCAGAAATTTATATAATCGAGGTCTCCACGAAATCCATAATTGCTCCTATCTCACTAAGAAGGATATGCTCAATAATCAAAGAAACAATAAAGGAAAGTAAGGGTCCAAGAAGCAGAAATATATTTCCAAGTACCACCAAGACCATATTTTCCACCACCATAACCAAAAAATAGTCACCAATTCCCTCAATTATCAAGTTGACGTGATTTCAATATTACATTATGCCCAGCACCAAGTAAATTTGTTTACGTTTAATTAAGAAAACGTAAGCACGAAGTGTAGAGAAGAAAGAAATATGATAGGGACGATTGCTCCCCTCATAAGTTAACATAAAATAATAAAAGAAACCTAAATAGATATAGGCTTGTGCATGTATCCAATTTGATTCCCAGTATTCACTGTTCCACAGCTCCAAGAGGCTATGAAAAAGAATGCATACATGTATTCAGAAAACCTCACTCTTTCATTAGCTTTAGTAAAGCCTATCATGATCACACCAAAAGACTGTAGATACTCATCTTCTACATTATACACTGTAAAAATGAGACACTGACATCGCAACAGCAGTCCAGAAGTCTACACTTCTCCACCCACCTCAAGTCATGCCATGAAAAAGTAGCAAGACGGAACCTGAAAATTTGCCACAGGGAAAGGGTCTCCCCACCTTTGTACCACAGAACACAAGTTTTGCTTGAAATAGCTATATAGAGGTTTGAGAACCCAGAAAGAAGCGTTAACTTTCTCTCCTCGGGAAGCTAGGAGAAGACGATTTCTACAAAACATTATCTCAAGAGAAGGAACTTCAATTTCCGAGTAGTTACAGGCTTTGCAAACCGAAAAAGAGCCAGTGAAGTACTCCATCTTTGAAATATGTTTGTTAGACTAAGCAACGTCAAGGACATACAGGTAGCTCGGAGAGAAGGTTGAAAAATAGATAGCTTGTCAAAGTACAAAAACTGAAACCTTTGGCAATTTGGTGGTCTACCTAAGCAGAGAAGAATTGGCAATTATTTCTTAGCTTTGTGTGGAGTGTTGAGGTTCTTATTAGTTATTACGAGGTTTTTGTATACTTCTAAGTTCTTACCTTTGGCAACATGCTTCATAATAAGAATCATTTGTCCATTTTAAGTTTTTTAGATAAAATCACAAATGGTTCTTAGCTTGATGGAATGGTTGCTCTTGTCTGGAGCACCCTTATCTTAACGTTGATTTTAATATGGAGATACGATGTTGTACGTGTTTGCATGGTATATAACAAGACAGATACCAAAATAATCTACCTTTCAAACACACTCGTCAGAATAGTATGATAAATTATCAACCTAAGGATCTGATAAGATAATATATAGAGCAGAAAGCAATCCTGAAATACACAGGGTATGTGAGCATGTGGTCATACTACTAGGCAATGATTATTTTTATGAACTACAAATTACAATGCCTACTAAGACGATTAAAAAACAGAAGTGAAATACTCGCCGAAAGACCAAGCCAGCAAAATCTACCTAGTACCAAAAGCACAAGCGCATATAAAGCTATAAGTATAATCCAGGTCATGATTAGGAATAACAAATGCTTTTAGAGTTGGAAGGATATGAATTAAGTCTTCCAAAGACGGTGAAAGGTAAAAGATTGCAAAGAAAATGTTGTCAGAATTTTCAGATAAGGTTCATCTTCTTCTTGATATTTACATATTCATTTCAACTTCTTGTTAATTTTGGCAAAACAGAGTTAGTGAAGAAGGATCCTAACCCTTCCTGACCATGAAATTAGTGGGTGAGATGGCAAGTAAATTTCACAAGGATAGACTTTGATTATTTGATGATATTATTCCTATCTAAAAAAATTTCGCAAATTAGGTAGGAATTTCAGTATAGGTCTTCAACATAGGATAGTAAGAAGGAGAACGAGGGACAATTGTGAGCATGTGGTGTGTGTGCGCGGACAGGGGAAAAGAAACAAGAGACGGATTTTCAGTAGGAATAAGTAAATTGCACCAATAATCTAAGAATTCATGCCATACAAAAATAAGATCTCAATCTTTTTCTACCCTGAGAAAAATACTAGCTAAGATCACTAATGCAAATAAGCTAACTAACAATTAAGTGAAAGAAAAAACTGACACCAACAATTCCAACTCTGTCTAGTTTTCTTTAAACAATCCCAGCTATGAATTAACTCTGAATAGTATCAACTATATCAATTAACTCGAACTAGTTCCAAGTTTAAGAGCGTCAAACAATGCCCATAAAACTTATAACCTAGTTCACATGTTGAAAAGAAGAAATTCTTTTTACTTCGAAAAAAGATTATTTTCTCCCCTCTCATCATCACCACCTCTCTTTTCATTTATATATGTAACAAATTATAAGTAGACTCCTCTAGAAACACCCTTCAAAGTTGAAACTATTCCAAATCAACCAATTTGTGGGTTTGTTTAAAGAATAGAGGGCGTAGTTGGATCCGTTAGCGTCAATTTGTTCTAAATAAAAAGTATCACAATGTTTCCCACCAACCTAGATCCATGTTAATAATTCAAATTGCAAAACTACATAGCTATTCAGATCTCCATTTGGCAAGTGGTCTACGTTTCTCATTAAACAAGTGATGGTTTGTGCTTAAAGTCAATAACACCATTTAAGGCAATCTTGTTAGCTATCGATACTGTTTTTGCTCTAACTCCCTTTATTACACCTATTCACTACTTACTTTAGAAGAAAGATTCAGTGTTACATCAGAAATGGAACAAATATTCCAGATATTCATATATGGCAACTTGACCGATAAATATACGATGCCCCGATGCCCACTTGGATCAATGAGGGCCGGGACTGGAGTGAAGGTCTTAGGAAGCTATGATGGCATAACATAGTATTAGCTGCTTTTGAGGAGCCTGAAAATGGTAAAACCAGAGAGCATATAATTATAATCAACTTTAAAAAGGTAAAAACATACTTTGAATCCTCCGGATGCACGTAAACCACTTAATATGGCAGTAATAGGGTTGAATAAAGAGTCAAAAGATTAATTACAGTTACCACAAGTTGTGAGTGGTAGAGGCAAGTTTCACACCTGATCAATGGCACTAACTATTACTTTAACAAAAGTAGATTTTATAGTATAAAAGAAAAGGGAATAAATGCTTTTGGAAAAGAATGAATAAAAAACGAAAAAAGATATGAGGAAAATAAAAGGAAGTGTTGAGTGAATGAAGGAACAAAGGAGAGCTTTTGGGGTAAAAAAGGAAAGATTTATCATAATCTTCCCAAAATGGAAATGTTGCGGAAAATGAAAGGGAAGCATCTCATGGAAGGCAACGGAAAAGGCAGGGTCGGTGTCTTTTTCATCCTCATTTTACCCCCATTGCCAGGTTACGCATTATGAGATTAGTCATTAGTGGAAGCTCCATAGTCCCATATCTTCAAAAGCATTTATATTTTATATAATCAATTTGAACATGGAAGCTATAACGCCAATTTTCTTTAAGATAATGATTTAACAGCTTTCAGCTAAAAATAAACTGGATAAGCTACAATGACACAAACCATAGTTCCTAGTAACCCATTGGATTACAGAACTTTCATGGAACTTGCCTATTAAGCAGAATCAATGAGGAATACCAAAAGAAAATTCTCAACTAACAGGAAAAATATTTTCTTTATCACTATTTATTCCCTTCTTGATAAAAGAATCAATGCGTAAATCTTCATACCTTCAGTTGGTCAAAGTAGCCTTTCTGAGCAGATTGGGTTAAGCCGTACAACCAGAGATACTTATCCATCTTTTCCTCCCTCCAGATTACCTTTCAACCAGTGACATTCGAAATTTCAAAGTCATTAGGCCTGAAACAGAATATGCTGTGAGAATGGTGGATAAGGATCAGCTCCTTTTGTATCAGACCTTAAATTTTCATTGGACAGTCAGCTTATTAAAGGGGTTAGAGAATACCCAAGGCCGCCATTGCCACTTGAAGCTCAGCAAAGCCAGGAAAAGATAAGGAGTAACACATAAACAAGAGAGGGGGAAGAGGAAGGAGGAACTGTATGTCCAAAAGAAATTGAAAGTAATAGTATTAGTACATGAGCTTCATAATAATCAGAATTTGTCTCATAATTATAGGCAAACACAACATTAACCTTTATTATGTGCCAAGACAAGAATAGATATGATTTAACAGTTGACAGGAAAGGAATGATAGGATTAAGCAAACTCTAGACATATTCCAAGTTGACCCTTAACTTCAGAGACACCTGCGGACGATATGATTTCTTAGGATAGCGAAATCCAACACTCGGCCTTCTGATTGATGACGGCTGAAGTGTGCAAGAAAACTTCTCCCGTTGTCTCACCCGTATTAAGATTACCAGCTCATTCCACATGATTAAGCTGGATATCAATCAAGTTGTGCAGCTACTTCTCTGATAGCCAACCCCGTGAAGCTTGAGAGTCCCAGCTTTTTGCTAGATAATATAAAATTTCACTATTAAGACACCGACGGATCCTCACTGCATCACCTACATACCATAGGAGTGCTAAAGCAAAGTTCATCATGCCTTCAGACTCTGAAGAAGCTTCAGACAATCTCTCAGATGATCAATAGTGCTAACTATCTGGCCCACAAAATTTATATTGGAAACATACATTTTCATTCAAGCAATAACAGGAAGGCCATGACATATACAAATCTTTATTATGTATTTATTCGTTGGTACATGTAAGCAGACTTGCCCATGACCTCACAAATGGAGTTTTCAGTACAAAGATACAAAAAAGACCATCATTCTGTATTTTCCTCACTAGTCCAAAAACATCACTACAGAGGATTCCTGTTTACATCTTTGTACAGCAGATAACGTGTCCTGGATTTTCCAAGGGCAGCATACCTGAAGGAGTTGCACAAATATCAGTTTACTTACACTAAATCAATATTAGAAAATCTGTTGGAAGTAAAAGAAAATTTAGCTCACCATTGCGGCACAAATGGAGCCATCCATATAGCATCGCCTGCTTGAACAGGATACCTATTACATGATAAACAACAATATGTTACACACTTCTTAAGGAGAGAAAGAGCTTGAGAAAATAATTAATTCATCAACATGTCAAGGGCTATGTGGGGTTAGTGCTCAAAATTTACATAATATATGTCTCATGAGTTGGCTTAAAAGGGGAAGTTTAAAGCACAGATGAATATGGTTAAAAGCTCTTTGCTGACATACTGACACGAGTTGGGTGTTAAAATTATCAGCAGCAGATATACAATTTTCATCACCAGAACTAAGATACAAAATTTGGGGATGCTAATCTGGTGCAGGAAGACTTATCATATAAGCTGTGAGCTGAGTCTTGCGTGAGCATCGATCATCTCCTTTATTTGTTATGATTGCTCCAAAATGGCTTCCAGTGAGCAAACTTTTTACTCTATCATCCAGTGATCAGATGGATGGCTAAGGCATAAAAGAAATCTCTAATTTTGAAGATGACCGCTGCTGTTCTATCTTACACAGTATACTAGATTTAGCTGAGTAGGAACATGTTAAATTTCCAGGAATGTTTAATTTGGAAAATGCAAACTTATTGTATAGGCGATTACTATGTAGAGAGTTTTTGATGAAATATCAAGTACAATAGTAAACATTTTTTCTCTTTTTTTCTCCTCTTATGTAATCCCACCCACTAGATACTATTGGTTATCATTTGGAATTTGGAATTTGCAATTTGAACTATGGTCTTGGATTTTGTTTCATGTCATTAAATTTGAATCCCCATTCGAGAAATCCTAGATATGCCACTCTTATAAAGACGGTTTTCATGAAAGATAAAAGCAAGAATACCCCTGATTTGACTTTGACAATATGTACTTATATAATGTTGGTTCTTGTTTCCAGTGAAGATAAGAAAAGAAAAGTTCATGCTTCTTAGACAGCGCCTTTACATCAATTTGTAGATCTTATGTTTGGAATCAGTCAAAGAATTTTTGCCAGCATTTTACCTATGTAGTACTACTTATTAATGGGACCAAGTTTTAATATGGCTTTGCTTTGGGTCCATGACTCGATGCATGTCAGAATTTGCCACCTGATTGGAAACCTAGCTTGTATAGATGACTGTTGCCAGAAGACTTCGAGTCCTCGGTCCTTACTGTTTCATTCATAGATTTTCTTATGTCAGATTTTACATAGATTTTGTTATGAAAACACAATTTATGATATAAACTTACTTACAGACATAGTTGCACATTAGCATTCAATAGTTGGCCTAGTTGACCTGTATAAGACTTGTCTCACTACGAATATATGTTATTTTCTTTGAAGTTTTAAAAAAAAAACGCATTCAAATAAATGAAACAAAAAAGAAAAATGAAAGCCTAAGAAACAAGAGTAATGCGTTCATGTAAATGTATGGAGGAACATGGATTCTTACCAGCTGTCACCCAATCTGTAAATGCCCTGACCCTCGAGTAGTAATAAACCATGTTGATTGTAATGAACCTCCTGCAGAAGGGGAAAAATCCGAAGTCCAAAGACTCCAAACACTTGTCAAACACCATGCTAACATGAAATAAAATCATTGTGACAAGTAAAATTGGAACAGCAGTAAACCGTTTATCATATGATAATACAAAGTCATGAACAAGAAAACGCTAGACAGAAAGCCCTTTAAAGAAGTAGAAACAAGGAAACCTATAGTCTGGTTCAGAAACAAGATCTAAAGCCATGTCACCATACACCACTCCCCCAGACCAAAAGAAAAAAGGAATTTATTTTTCCTTTCTCCTTTTCCTATTCTCTTTTTTCTTTTGTGAAGAAAGATTTCATTAGAATAAAAATATATAGAGGTATAAAAAAATTAACAAGAATCCTCAAAAGAGGATTAATGGAAGAATAGAACAACAGGGTACCTTCACATTAAGAAATTCACCAGGCTGAAAATCCATGATCTGCAGGCATACAGAGTAAAGAATTAAATATGCCAAACAAGGATGTCTTAAAAGTTTAAACTACTAACAGATTAGGATCAAAATTTGAATATTTATAGACGAGGACAATAAGCCTTCACTTTACTCTTTCTGTTTTGATTTAGGCTCTGTTCTCTTATTTTTGCTGAACTTAACTTATTTTTGCTAAACTTAAACTTATTTTTGGTGACCTTAACTTATCTTTGGTGAACTTATTTTTGTTGAGCTAAACTTATTTTTGCTGAAACTTAATTGTGTTAAGTACAATTTCTTTATATATTGTCAATTATTGAACTTATTTTAGCTGAACTTAACTTATTTTTGCTAAACTTAACTTATTTTTGCTGAACTTATTTATACTGAACTTAGTTTTGCTGAACTTAACTTCTTTTACTGAAACTTATTCTAATAAGTTGAGGAGAACAAAGCCTTAACGATGAAACAAAAAATAACCTTTTTCGTTCTTTTTACCATTTAAACCCATAAGCTTTAATGTGTGACTTGTTGGTTTCTATTGAAATATAGAACTAAAATTTTAAAGAAGGGACATGTTATAAAGCATGAACTAATAACTATAGACTAATCACCAGCTCGTCACATGACATAATTATTAATTAGGATCCCAAGAAGCATTAAGATATGCTATCTTAGTCTCTACCATTGTAGCAGCTGAGATTCCTTTTACAGAAACAAAACATGAAATGAATTGTTAAATAAAACAAATAAATTGTTAAATAAAACAAATAAATAAAAGGTAATAGGTAAGACAAACCATATAACCAACTTAGACACTTTAAAAAATTAAAATCATGCGTAACTGCAAAATCAAAATTTAGACCTCTGAAATGCATTTTGCCTTACGTGGATATTGAAATCATAGGCCATTGATGTTGGAAGAAGCTTCCTGAGCTGGAAAATCTGGACACAGGAGAAAAGCATGTATTCAGCATATTAGGAAGGAAAAACCAAAGCATTGGCTTTGTCTTTGTCTAATCACCATAGACGTTTTAAACCATTAAATACATCACATAAGGAAAATGAAAATTATCTCTGTGGTAACTCGTAAGGAAATCTTTTTCATGCTTTGGCCACAGATTGAGGCTTCAAGTAATCAGTTCTTTTGAAAATAGAACTATTAGGACGGGCAGGGAAGCATTGATTATATCCCTTACAGACTTTTTTTGTACTTTCTGAAAGATTTTAGAGTTGAAACTTTCTAGTACATGCTAATATTATTACCCACTGTTACCGATTGCACGTACATTCAAAATGCTCATTCACCGCCGAAAGACAAAAAAATGCATACAAATTACAAAACAAGGCACCCCACAAGCAGACACACACATACACACACACACAAACAAAGCAAGAAATATATGGGGAAGAAAGAAAAGCAACGGAAAAAACTATGGACTATAAAAGTAAAATGTACCTCGCCAGGAGTTTCAAGAAGCTGCTGCTTATCCGTCGAGCCAATCATCACCTCAGGAACATAATCACCGAGATAAGAATACCTACAAAAATAAGTACCTATTTCAAAACATCCAAAAGAAATATGAATAGTTTACAAAGGATGGGATTTTAACATTAGGTCTTTGCAAGCTGGTTCTTCAGGAAATCTGTATCATTAACTTGATTACCTGGTCATCTGGTATCATAGACATTGATTTCCTCACCCTTAATCAGATAATTTCTTCTTCTAGAACGAGAGTGTATGATGTAGGAGAGTCCAAGAAAGTTTATACTGCTCCACTATTTGGATATGATCCATGAACATAAAGCTTCTCCTACTTTGTTTATTGTATTTGTACTTGACGCGAATTGTTCCCAGGAAAAAGGGACACGAAAAAGAGTATTTAGGCCATTTTATTATCTTAGAAACATAACTTCAGCACATATAAGTTTAATTTGACACAATCTAATTCAGCTTTCATAGAACTCAAAAGTCTCAGAATTCATTATGATTATTATGAAAATTCTAGTCATTACAATCATTTACTCCCTCTGTATTTTTTTTTCCTTTCATGTTTTGACCGTGCGTTTGCCAATGTACTTCTTTGACCTTAAATATATTTACTTACATATCAGCAAGAACTATAATGATTGAATATTAATAAAGGACTCATTGAGACGAATCAAACAAGACCCCACATGACTATTTTTAAATTATACATTGAGAAGAATTTAGAAGATTCTCTCTAATTGTGAATAGTGTCAATCCTGTGAGAAAGATAAAAAGATACAGAGGGAGTATTAATTAATAAATTTATTATAATAATTGTTGATGGTGTGACATCGGCATAAATAGAAGAGAGAAGTGTTACGACGACTAGTACTACTACGGCAATTGCATTAGTATGGGATATTCTTGTTGAACGTGGAACTAGTAGTAGTGGTAAAGGTAGTCATTAAAAGTTTGTCGTAAAAAAGATAAATAACGTTATATACCATCAGTGACGAAGATGATATATAATATGAACGCCAATAATAATGATAATACAAAAAATATAAACAACATTAACAATTTTAACACCAGATAACAATGAAAATAAGGGGAAATTCACAAAAAATAATCCAAACATTAGGTGGTCTTTCCATAGTGATCCCAACTACGGGGGGTGTCTTCTCAAAGTGACCGATAAATTGTTTTATATGTTGTTTTTACTTTGGTTTTCCCATTTATTTCCTTCCGCTCTCTTGTCGCATCCCTCCTAGCCAACCAGAGCTCAACACATCATTATTTGACCATCTCAATTAGGAACTTTTGTCACTGGATCATTTTGAAAAACATCATGTATAGTTGGAATTTTAATGGAAACCCGTAATTGAGATTATTATGACAAGACTTATCATAGTTGGGATTATCCCTTTGAATATATCTTGAGAGTAATAACAAACTATTAATTTATAAAAACCTTAACAAACATATGCTTACTTCAGCGAAAAATCTACTAAAATATCATATCCTTAATGCAACAATATCCTTGGATAATTAAATGTTCACTTCAATGGAAAATCTATTAAAAATATCATATCCTTAATGCCCCAATATACTTAGATAGTTAAATGTACACAAAAACTGGGTAATAACACAGACAACCATATTGCAAGAATTCTACAAATGTGGTAACAAATTTATACAGATATAGATATAAAAAGAATGTAGGATAAACCTTCGTTCAAAAACAACAAGAGTAGCAGGTGCATCACTGTCGATTGAATGCTGGAAATTAGGAGGCAGATAAGCATATGAATCCACCTACATTAGAGATTGAAAAAAATTGGGTCAGATACACACACAAAAAGTAGGAGATTTCATCAAAAGGAAACAAATGCGAGTAAAGAGCAACAACTCCCATAAAGCCATAACATTAGTCAATGCAGAGAGATTAGTGTGATTTGTATTGCTCTGTTTTAATAAAAAAAAAATCCCACCAAAAACACCTATTCAGT
The DNA here is from genome assembly GCA_947648045.1 of Beta corolliflora. Taxonomy (NCBI): domain Eukaryota; kingdom Viridiplantae; phylum Streptophyta; class Magnoliopsida; order Caryophyllales; family Amaranthaceae; genus Beta; species Beta corolliflora. The sequence continues at coordinate 1,833,860 of CANSZD010000756.1, read as the reverse complement.
AATGCCAAAGGTACACGAGGTGAACCAGTCCATCCCAGAGCTCCTCCCCATCTATACCTCTAGTCTTGAAAGTTGTTATCTCACTCCTTAGTCCTAACCACTAAAAGCAAAGAATAGCCAAGTAAGTTCCTTGCCTAAGATACTTCCTCCTATAAATCTTTCCATATCAAATAAAAGACTTGCATATGCAACAAGAGAGAAGGCGAGTATACCCACTTTATACACATAATTTTAAACAATCTGATCCGCAGATATGCAGCAAATCCATAACGCAAGAAAAGGAGAGTGCTCATCTCAAAATACATAATTTGCAATCTGGTATACCGCACATCGTGGGAAATATGCTTATTACGTGATCATGTTCCCAGGTAATCATTATGCAAGAAATCAAGGTAGTAACAATCTCATCAGTCGTCACATATGTAAGAAAAGGTAAAAGAGTCATTCCACCTCAGTATGACAGCTAGTGACAGAAAGATTCCTTTATTCCTTTTCGAATCTTGTACTGATTATTCCTTGTACTGACATAGTTTGTTAAAGGAGGGTATGACGCGCGATAGGAAGGGAATGAGAGCACTATGCTAGGGTAGTATAAGTAAGGTAAGAGGGAACAAGTAATATCCATCCAGATATTTGATGTTTTGCATTTTGCCTTGGGAGAGACCTCACCTCTCGAAAGTGAGAAGTTGTATTGGTTGTAGATTTTTTTGATTCGATTAATAGAACATATCCTTAGATTTTCCCCTCTTATTATGCTTTGTTAATCTGATTTCCAGCACATTAGCATTGATCCTTCAGAACAGCTTCCACGCAAAGGCTTTAACCTGTTTTTAAAAACTTATATTTCCAAACATAGGTGCGGAATGGCCAAAAGGAAAAGCAGATGCATGGGGAGGTTTATGTTGGCAAGTGTAAAGAGATATCACAAATAAAATAGCCACAAGAATTCCCCCATAGATAACACCCACCATTCAAGGAAACCAGAAATACCACAAGAGTCCGATACACCCAATCAGTTAGTCACTTCCAATCATTCTTACACTTGGGGATTTCTCATAGAGTAGAAATTGAAAGAGAAAAAAATCAACCTCTGTAAAAAGGAAAACTAAAGGAAATCATGTAGAGTTACAAGAAATAAAGGAGAGGAAAGAGATTGCTTTCCTGCCCCATGCGCATCTTAGAGTCTAATAAACCAGCAATTATATATATGGAGCTTGAATATTAAGTATATAACAGTGCAACAGCAGGCTGCACAAACATGTCACCAACTCACCATTATAATGTCTCTAGTCATTTCCCACAATTCAGGGGAGGGGGAGGGGGAATTGTCAACATCAAGAGGTTGAGAATAATGACAACCATGCATATCTTTGAACTTACAAACGTAAAATTAGGAAATACAAGCAAGTGCAAACGGCTCCCAGTATAGCAGAATACATAAAGGCACACTTTCCGATATAGTGTTCATCATACGCATTATCCAAAATAATCTACTCATGGCCCATTTATTTTGGGCACATAGTTTTGGGAAGAGTAATATTAGTTTGAGAAAACCTATTACCACTAAGCTATGATTGGAAAACTTAGCCACTAGCTTGGTCACATGACTCACATCTATTATGGAATTTTCCATTAACATATCAACAATACCTCACAGAATAAGACATTATGCTGTTTTACTTCCCCATACTAGCCTATGCAGAAATCAGATAGCCAAGGAGCTAGCACTTTGAAATAAGAAATAACAGGAGAAGATTCAAGAGCAGCTACCCAAAAAAAAAAAAAAAAGATAAAACCTATTACCATTAATATATGACTGTTGTCAGAACCATTTGTCAAAGTGACAGCTCCATTAACCACAAATATAAACCTATCACCACAGACAAGTCAAGTTAAAATTATAACCAAAATGTCCTATGTTAGTGACGAAAACTAGCTATAAACACAAAACAGAAGTAATGTGCCAACATACAGGAGAGCAGGTACAAACATTCCAAAAAAATTAATAAAAGAAAAATATTCACATCTTCTGCTTAAGTCGTTAAAACAGGGAGTAAGAGATGTTGTTATGAAATACCAAATCAAAGAATGGAGAGAGTGAATGCAGAGATAAATTTCTCATTCCTTCCAAATACTTCAGAAGAGGCATCATTACCTTTCAACATCACCAGAAGGGGGTGCTGATCTAGAATTACCTGCACGTGATGAGATGAGAATGGATTATACAAAAAAAAAAAAAAAAAAAAAACAGATATCTCTAACCCAAAATAAACTCAATGAAGTACCAAGATCTAGGGACCAGAGCTCACATTCATATGTGAGCTCCTTCAGCATTGCAAAATATATATCGGTAAAAAGTTACACATACAATAAACATTAAGGGCCCTTTCCTGACCTTGCATCTTGGCAATGTACATGACGAAGTGCGAACCCATTGCTGGTGTGATCAAATACGCTCCCAGGGTATTCTTCCTTTGGAAGCAATCAAAGATGAAATCAACAGGTTTAAACATTAACCATCGAGAATAATCAAAACGGGATAACAAACCAACCACTCAGGTAAAGGGCTCAGCACATGGCTTTCAGGTGTAATCAGTGCATGATCTTTTTTGTAGACACTTCGAGTAAACCCAGGTAAATCTGCATGTATGAAGCACAGAAATCATAGAGAGACAAAATTAGAGACATATTTAACAATATCATTTAAGTAGAACAAATAAACTGTGTCATCTGGAGTGCAAAGCATGGACTCCAAACTCAATAATTCCAAGCTAGTCATTGATAGCAGAGTTCAGCCATTGTGAAGCTATTTGCGACAATTTAAAAATTAAAAAGAAAAAGGAGAGATGGCCAGAGGTCTTAAAGATGGCATAACCCAACAAAACAAGCACACTTGCAGCATAACATTGGGAGTTACCGACTTAATGTACAACCATACAAGTGTGGGATGTATTTGGTGAGCCTTGCAAATAGCTTAGAAGTATTGTCACTTGTCAACTTTATACAAAATTCTGCATTGTATATTACGTCAGTTCTATACAAACACTAACCATTTCTTTCTAGATAAGCCAAAAGATATCTGACTTCAAAAAGAAAGAGCGCATAATTGTTATCTTCCTACAGCATCGACTGAGATCTCATGTGAGATTTGTAGTTCAATTCCAGGAACAACCTGATATCCTTTTTTTCTTACAAATGTTATTCTTTCTTCTATAGAGCTAAACTTTCTATACAATAAGTGCACATTTTCTAAATTTTGAAGAGTCAAAGTACTAAAGATCAAAATTGTTTTATCTGTTCATATCAGTTATGTTTTAGATTTTAGATAATTGTACCTTTATTTTTAAGGTTAATTTTTTTAATTAAGCACCAAAGCCATAAAAGATTTGAGTCGGCCCCTACTGAGACCAAGCAGTAATGATTAATAAGTAACAACACCTAGTTAAGATATCTTTGAGATAAAAATCTTCCAATCCCCATTCAACCAATCAATTCGCTTCTCAATTCACTTAGAAGGCTAAGAGAAAGACCACCACATTAACTACTCTGAACGACTGAAGATTGAAGTCAATAGACCCAGAGGAGACGACTAAAGCCCTGCTTTCAAGAAAACTCTTGGAAAGACACATAAAATGAGGATTAAAGAGCCAAAGATACATCTAACATGAGAAATCAATCAAAAAAAAAAAACATGAGCTTAAAATGCAATTATTTTTCTTCAAAAATGAGCCTGGTTTCGGTTTTCTCACACTATGCTTCTTCCCATCTCTGACAAAATATTCACCATTAATTGAAAAAAAAACATACATAAACGGCATTAAAGTAGTTTGTTTGTACTAACACAAGTATCAAGCACTTGTGCAAACATTTGTGCAAACATCACAAATTGACAAATTCATCATTGGGCCTGCACATACAAGCCCACACTGGAGGAGAGAGTGACCACACACAAGCCCTAATGAGGTTCCATCCTAAAACCAATTGGCAATAGGAGGAGTAGCCCATTAAGCTTATATGTTAGTCATCATCTCTCTCTTTCTTCAATGTGGGACAAGCTCACATGTGGGTTAACACCTTAACACAAATCCATCAATTCAACAAATAACGCATGATTCTTTTAAAACCCTAATCCCTAATTGAATTATACTACAAAATTTAAGTACGAAATTGCTAACCTTCGAGATGAGCAGGTGAGAGAGTGGGGTTAGTGACTTTCCAATACAAAGCTCCCGATTTTTCGCCATTGAAGGCAGAAGTTGGAGCTGAGCAAAATCCTTCTTCGGAAACAGATACTTCGAAAAAACCTGCCGCGTAAAATAAAGTAAAAAAAATACAAAAAAATAAACGTTTTAGCTTCAATTAAAAGCTTATGAATGTCACAATAGAAGAGTGATTGATAGATGTCACCAACTTAAATAAATCGAGATGAGAAAACAGAGGTTTGTTAATGGCGAAAAGCGCTGCATATTGAAGTGGTTTTCTGGAGCAAGATGGTAATGGCGCTTCTTTTTTTGTCTCACTGCGAGAATTTGGAACTGTGACAATTTACTGATTTAGGGGGGAACTGTTATCCTCTAATCAAAAAAATATTGAAGAGAAATGCTAGGTTTATAACGGATACAATCAAATTTTGTTTATAACAATTTTTGGTTATTCACCAAAACGAAATAGTTACAACTTAATCTACCCTCTTTTATTTTTGGTATATTTATTATAATCTACACACTTACACACCGTTGCTTATTCTATTTTTGGTAACTTGTCAGATCTACTTTCCTCTTTTTCCACTCATATCATCCACTTTTTAATATTTTAACCCGACTTTTTAGTTTAACTTTCTCCCACTTTTCAGTTTTTCTCTCCGCCTTTTTAGTTTCCCTCTGATATTTTTGTATTTCCTCCTTTGTTCTCCAACAAATTAAAGTGAGTAAATTAAAAAGAAATAGAGGGAGTATAATATATTATGTAAACAGTGAACGGATAAAACGGCTTTGTATTTGCCGCCCAAGATTAGACGTTTCACTGCGTAATTACAGTGACATGATGTATCAACAGGTCAATTATTCACCAGACACTATATATACCGCATTTCGCGAGAGAAAATATACAAAACAACTACAATAGCAAATTCTCCTAATCTTGCTTAAATCTCTCTATATTACAACACGTTATTACAACACGTTATCACAACACGTTATCAGCACCAATTCGCTCTTACTATCACAAGGTAGTTCTTCTCAATTGCTACTAATTTTTTTTCAAAAAAAAATGGATCACTAATGTAATGAGATCAATACTATTTTAAACAATGTATCTCTTTGTAGTATATATATTTTATCATAGAACGTAATAGTGTACCTTATACCACAAATCCGGTACGAGGAGTTGGTAGTGCACCCCAACGCTACAATACTCACGTTAATAGGGCCATGTCGGTGTACGCCGATAAACCACCGTCCCTTACCTCAATGAAAACCCTCCTTCGGAACCACCAACTAAAATCCGACAAACTCCTAATAATAATAAAAGGAGTAGGGACGAGGAGGGTCCTTTCGTTAGCAGCAAACGACAACAAACTAATTAACTGGCTGTATCGGCTCGGCCGCAGCCAAGCAAGTCACGCCACTTTCATGGAGGGCAAAGACCTTGCATTTAAAGCCCGCCTATATGGACGGGCTATTACGTTGAACTTACCGCCTATATGGTCGGGCTCCATAATGAGAATTGTCGCCTAGATGGACGGCTAACAGCCTAACACCACTAAATTCATGGTGGACCATCATCTACACAAAAAAAAAGAGAGGAAAAGTAGTTTTTGGTTTCCGTAGAAGAAGATGAGAAAAGAAAAACTTTGTATGTTATGCATGTAGTATTAACCAAAAAAGGGGGGTTGTTTGAATCATGGTGAATAGCACTGCGTAACAGTGAGAAGAATGATTTTTCTAGTGAGTTATGGTGCACAGCACCGAATGACAATGAGAGGAAAGAGAAAAGGAATTTTATTTCTTTGTGCATTGAACATCTATTAATTTTCTTGAACTTGTGTTTTTGTCTTCTACTGTTAACATTGGTAATATTGATTGGTTTTTTAACTCAAAAAAAAAGCCTACCAATATATAAATAATCTTGTTGCTAAACTGTTTTCATCCCTAGACCTTTTTGTCCATAAGTTGTGTCCTTACCACTTGTGCTAAAGGTTATTAATTGCTTCTTGAAGTTGACAAGTATTATATGTATACTTATTCTGTCTTGTATGGATATTGTAATTTTTACGTATTACATACCCGTACAATTTTACTTGTTAAATATGTATAGTGTTTTTACACTACTATAAAAGGGACTTTAACCCTTCTCATTTTTCTCGTTCGCCTCCCTCACTCACTTCTACCCCATAAAAAATTTATCTCTCACAAAATTTCACAATTTCATCTCCACTATTTTTCGGCCACCATGTACAATGTCGGAAACTGCCGCCCTCAAAACGACACACCAGATCTTCTCGAGTCTTTCAGACAGTTGAAGGTCATGCTTTACTCGGGAATGATACTTATAACAGTTTTAGTAGGAATTATTGTAATTCTATTTCTGCATTTTGTAAAACGCAATTTATAATGCTTAATTAAGTGATTTTTCTTTATGTTAATATGCCATTAATGAAAGTGATTTTATTTTTCTGACATGACAGTCACATTCTCATTAAATGTTGTCATAATCATGAAAAAAATGATGCAGCCTGTTAGTATATATTTATTATTAACTTCTCATGTTGTTATCATGTTTTGAATCCCAAACCTCTTGAACGGTTAAGGATTCTCGGACCACTATGGCTTGAATCCCATAATGATTTTCTTTCAAAACTCTATATGTTTATGCATTAATTTTCTACTAATACTTTTAAAACATCACATGAACTCAGAAATGGCTTGACTTGCAAACAGATACTTTATTGAGATCCTTGAAGCCTCATGCCAAAGGTACCTAGAATGGAGGGTGGATGCAAAAGTTTATGTAACACCCAACCCATACAGAGTCGAGTCTATCGTCACCAATGCGCATCCAGGGCCAACAATTGTCCTCAATAACCAACACAGTTCTTCCGGCGCATATTGTCCTCACTCATGCGCACCCGAGAAACTTCCAAGAGGTCACCCATTCCAAGACTACTCCCACCAAGCATGCTTAACCGTGGAGTAACTAACGAAATGAGCTCCCTACACTAGTGGAAAAACAAGGAAGGGTCTGCGTTTTTGACGGCCACTTTCCATAGCAGACCCTTCAATAAATAAGAAGGGGTGCGGTTTTTAAACCGCATTGACCCTTCACAACGAAGGGTCATGGTCGAGCCAAAAACGCAGCCCTTCTAGGTGGAAGGGTCGCGTTTTTGGCTTAAACCGCAGCTCTTCTCTAAATGAAGGGGCTGCGGTTTTAAGCCTAAACCGCGACCTCTATTTAAGTGAAGGGTTGCGGTTTAGGCTTAAAACCGACCACTTCACATTCAATTTTTTTTTAAAAAAAAATAAATTGCACCCCCCACCCCCGCCCACCCCCCCCCCAAGACACCCCACCCCATGCCACCCCAAGACCCCCCGCCCCCTGCACAGACACCCCACCCCCTGTCGGCCCAAGACACACCCCACCACCGCCCACCCTGACACCCCCCACCCCCTGCCCACCCCCCAGCACCCCACACCCCCCGCCCGCCCACCCCTGCCCGCCCCCCACCCCCCGCCACCCAAAGACACCCCACCCCCGCCCACCCTAGCACCCCCACCCCCCGCCCACCCCCGCACTCCCACCCCCCCACACTCGCGCACACCCCTGCTCCCCGCCCCCGCCCCACACCCCACCCCACCCCCCTTCTCTCCCCGCACCCCCACCCCAGCCCACCCTCTCGCCACCTCCTCCACCCATTGCTTGCCACCCACCCCAAGACTCCAACCGACCCCATAGCCCGGCCAAGACCCACCATGGCGGCCCCCCCACCCAAAACCTCCGCCCGACACAAAAAAAAACCGATCAAATTGCAATAATAATATATGACAAGTTTTTGAACGTAATATAATAATTAACTTTAAATATGTATATATTTAATAATGTAAAAAGTGTACATAGAATTGATACAAACTAGTAGATGTATCATAAGCAATCATCGCAAATGTGGGACGCCAACTTATCCCAAACTTCATGTAATTCGATGCGTGGTGAAGGCCCTCAAACGTGGTGTGTTATTCATATAAACCTTGCAAAACAACCAAGGAATAAACACATAATATAAGAATTCAATCATTTACCGTAGTTAGTAGTTCTAAAAATGACATACACCTTCCCGAAATTCAATCAAAAACAAATGCAAGCCTAAAACTCTACACGCTAGTTATATTATACCTTATATTATCATATTGAAAAAGAAAATGGAGTTAAATGAAGCGATAAGTACGAATTGGACGCGAAAAGGCAAAAATAGGCCTAAAATGTCCTTTTCGTTCCCAAAATTCAACCTACAACAATTGCAAACCTAAAAATCTACACAATAGTTACATTATGCCTCATATTATCATGTTCAAAATGAATTTGGGGTTAAATGACTCGATAAATACGATTTGCAAGCGTAAAAGGCAAAAATAGGCCTAAAAATGACATTTTCGTTCCCAAATATATGCATGTGCTACTTTGGTTTCTAAACCAATTCATACCTATTACCAATCGATCTAATCTAAACTAACATATACTAATAAGTTACATACCTTTTGAAGATCATCGGCGTTAGTGCACTGGTTGACGATATCGAACATGTACCTCAGCACGTAATAGCCACATGCAAGTCCATCTTCTTGTTGCGGACACTAAATGTTCACCAAAGGATGCATCCAGTGACATTCATGTTAATTAGATGTGTAGTATGTGGCTAAAAGTGTTTCTATATAAGGACAAATAAATTAGTCATGTTACCTCGACTGATATCCAAACAGGAGCTTTTGGTGCTCGAAGTCCTGTTGCACTAATATGCTTCATCACACTACATCAACAACATTATTATAAGATTAGATGTACTAACTGTTTATATATTTAAAGATGATGAATAATGTGTAATATTAATGAGTTTCGATTAGGCTACCTATTTAACAATGATTTGATTAGTAAGGTCCGTGGTGGTTGTCGACGCAAAGAATCAAAGTGGTAGACTTCGTTACGTGACAAACATATCGCAAGCAGTGTCCAATGAGCCCTACAACAAGAAAATATAGTTATTATTAATCGTAGAACAATTAATAGGTCAATTTAAGTATCGAATAATAAAAGTAAAGCGAGTTTAACAAGCATACTTTTCAATATAAGGAACAAGAATGATCTGATGATATCCAAAACGAGATGATGCTTTGAAACTCATGTCGAGATACTCTTTCACTTCGGCTTTGTTATGTAAGCAATTGTCATCTCATATTATGTTTGGACATAACCAACCAAACATTGCACTAGATGTTGCAAGCAATTCATTGTATAATAACCTGAGAAATTATATTGATTAAAAGTAAACCAACAATTACTTATTATGGAATTGAAAACTACTTAAGGCATATGTATATGTATATTTAATTTATATACTTATGTATTACCTCATGAATGTTTGTATCATGGAAACATTCAACTCTACCCCACATAAGAATTCTTTAATATCAACCTTAGAAATGAATGTCGATGAGTTCTCAAGGTAGTGGAATTGTTGCTCCCCCAAAGCAACCTCAATTGCACTTTCATCGGGTAAATCGCTAGCGCACTCATGTAACCAAAAGCATGGAATAGTAAGGCTCCGCACCACCTCTGGATCAATAATAAGTGGATTTTTTGTCTTAGAAACATTTCCCTTCACCACATTTCGTTCACCTTCATCACGTAAACTTCCTTTCTTATAAGGTGAACATGTCTTCTTTCCCTTCCTGGCATGTGAGTCGGCCTTCCCCCAAACCTAGTATTTAGTTAAAAGTAAAGATATTACTGACTATCACAGGAACTATAAAAGAAAACACGCATATATATATATATGAATGTTAATCATTGTACCTCATCTGAAAACCGCACCAATGCACGCGGCCACAGAACATAACTGCAAAGGGCATCATTTAGTAACCGTAGACCAACTTCCGGCCGCGGCGGAAGAGGTAATTCTTCGAAACCTGACACAATTTCATTGAGGGTGACCACATAGTGATTATGATCCACTAACTGGTTATGCAATCGTACTCGATCACTAGGGGGTTGTGCATGGCCATGAGCTACGAGGATGAAACTATCATAACCATCTCCTCCAGCTAATAGTTCACATGGTGTCTCTTCCTGTAAAAAAAACTCTATTTATAGTTAGTCTATGAAACAACATATATATAGTAAGAATTTCATGCATTTAAGAACAATAGTTGTTTAACAAAGCAAAGGGATTAAGTGATTACCTTCAACTCGGGTCCTACAGGTGGATCAGGCTGGCTAGGTGTAGTATCACTACCCTTTTTGAATGCAGCAAAAGTCGGTAAACCCATTTGCTCTAAAATGGCGTTGAAGTTATGGGTCATCTCCTCCCTTAGCTCCTCCCGAATTGCAGCTTTCATAGCCTCCACATCTACTGACGCTGCCGAATTCACACTACTTACACTTGATTTGTCGCTGTAGTGTATTGATCACCATATACCTTTCTCAAACCGAGGCGGACACCTCCTACGCCCCTCACGCGTCCACTGTGGTCCGGTCCTAAAGTTTCGTGCAATGCATCAATGTGTCCTTTAGGAGTGAACTCGCCAGTTGCCTCTTTTTCCTTCAAGCCAATCTACATAAGTATAAGAGAGAAATGCTCGTGAGCGCAAAAGTTATATTATATATACCTTATATAACCATATAATATGTACTTACAATGGCGTTGGCTATCTGTTGTGTTCCGGGATCAGGCAAGACTCTTTTTCCCTTTGCATCAACCCCATACATCAAACACCACCAATCGAGGACTCTATCTGGTTGTCGAGGCTGTGCAACTGTCGTCGCTGAGCCAGTCCCCGTTGCCGTTGTCGACCCTATTGTGGGGTAATGGCTGAACATCCACTTCTCTCTCGCCTCAATGTACGAATGAGCACCCAAATGATGATAATACTTCCTAGCTTTTCCACTCGCGCCGTTTCTTTTCTCACGACTTGCCTAAAACACACAATTATAAACAAAGGTTAGCTACGGTGCTATATACAATAATACTGGATCTAAGTGTATTAAATCTTAATAAAATATTCTTACAATAGCTTGTGGGGTTGTTTTCTTGGCAACAAATGCTTCCCACTCTTCAGGTTTGATAGTTTTCCATATTTGAAATGGTAATTTGGATGGTGCAGATGATGTTTCCGGTGAAGCCTCAAGATCGGCTTGTGTTTCTTCGTCGTAGATGTTCTTCTTCTTTGTACCTACTACTTTCCTCCGCTTAGTGATCCACCCAGATACTAACTTAGCCTTGAAATCTCTGAATCTCTGGGCAACCGCGATAGAAATACATTCTTCATGGCTTCATCATCTTCGATATTGAATTGATTCTACAAAAAACGCAGTTCACAAATTAGTTTTCGCAAATGTTGTAATTTATATGCTATAAGTAATATTACACATATATTTAACTAAATAATTAAGAAACTAAACGTTATTGTACTTGAAGCTTACCATGGTATCTTCCCATATACACCGCTTCAATCCCTCGGGCACCTCTTTCCATGAGTGCAAAATGGAGAGTTTATGCATGCAAATGCCAACTTGCATGCCATACTTTTGACGCCACTTTCCACAAGGTTGACCCATGTTATCGTACTCCAAAGTCATATTTGTGTGTTTCCCTAGTGACTTTGTAGGTCCCCTTCCTTTTCTCTTTTTCGTCGCCAATGACTTCATAGGCATTTGTGCATTTATCTCTTCACGGCGAAATCGAGACAATTTACCCCGTTCCTTTCTCGCATCGAAAGACTCATCCTCGGTAGTGTGTTCAGCACCACTTGTGCTGTTCTCCGTATGCACATCCGCCATCTCCCTGAAATTGTACAAATATATGCATTAATATAACAAAAAATTAAAATTAACATTGCCACTAAGGGGCGTGGGGTGTGGGGAGGGAGTTACGTGTGCAAGGGCCAGCGGTGGGGGGGAGGGGAGGGGGTTCCGTGTGCAAGGGGCAGCGGGGGGGGGGGGGCAAGCAGGGGAGGGGTGTGCGGGGGAGGGGGCGGCGGGGAGGGGTGTGCGGTTGAGGGGGGGCGGCGGTGGGGGGAGGGCAGCAGGGGGAGGGGAGGGGCGGCGGTGGGGGAGGGGCAGCGGGGGAGGGGAGGGGCAGCAAGTGGGGGGAGGGGCAGCAGTGGGGGGGGAGGGGAGGGGCGTGCGGGGGAGAGGAGGGAGGGGAGGGGAGGGTGTGCGGGGGAGGGGAGGGGAGGGGGTCGTGCAATGGGGGGGGGGGAGGGGTTGTGTAGTGGGGGGCATGTGCGAGGTGCTTGGAGCCCTCCCAAGCCCCCGCACATGCCCCTCCCCTCCCCCACCGCACGCCCCCTCCCCTCCCCCCCACCGCCCCCCCTCCCCCCCGCACAACCCTCCCCTCCCCCACCGCTGCCGACCCTCCCCTACACACCCCTCCCCCCCCCCATGCCCGAGACCTCCCCCATGCACACCCCTCCCCTTGAACACAGTTACATACTAATAAGTTAGGAGTTAGATCAACAAAAATAAAATAAAATGACTCGATAAGTACGATTTGGACGCGAAAAGGCAAAATTTGGCCTAAAATGACCTTTTCGTTCCCGAAATGCAACAAACAACAAATGCAAGCCTAAAAATCTACACAATAGTTACATTATACCTCATATAATCATGTTTAAAAAGAATTTGGGGTTAAGTGACTCGATAAGTACGATTTGGAAGCGAAAAGGCAAAATTAGGCCTAAAATGACCTTTTCGTTCCCAAAATTCAACCTACAACAATTGCAAACCTAAAAATCTACACAATAGTTACATTATACCTCATATAATCATGTTCAAAAAGAATTTGGGGTTAAATGACTCGATAAGTACGATTTGGAAGCGAAAAGGCAAAATTAGGCCGAAAATAACTTTTTCGTTCCCGAAATGCAACAAACAACAAATGCAAGCCTAAAACTCTACACAATAGTTACATTATACCTCATATAATAATGTTCAAAAATAATTTGGGGTTAAATGACTCGATAAGTACGATTTGGAAGCGAAAAGGCAAAATTAGGCCTAAAATGACCTTTTTCGTTCCCGAAATGCAACAAACAACAAATGTAAGCCTAAAACTCTACACAATAGTTACATTATACCTCATATAATCATGTTCAAAAAGAATTTGGGGTTAAATGACTCGATAAGTACGATTTGGAAGCGAAAAGGCTAAAATCTACATAGTTACATTATAAAACAAAAAAGAAAATGAAAGATAGTAGTGATACCAAACATGTGTTACAACTTACAACAATGCCTACATATTATCACTAGTAATTTGATTATAGAGGTTGTAGCTTATCTTTATAGAAAGTTGAACTACTAACTAGTAGCTTACAATCATCGAAGATCAACATGCCTCAAATTTGAGAAAAAGAACAGCAGGAAGTAAGCATTGTTGAATATTAGTCCATAGCTCCATGTCAATTCATTGTTCAGTCATCATTCACAATGTGGCTCCAAATTCGTGCGTGCATCAACAAACACAGGGTACAATCACATTTTACCCCCCGCTCACCCCCACCCCGCGCCCCCTCCCCACCCCCCGCGCCCTCCCCCACCCCTATCCACCCTCCCCTAGCCCCTCCCCACCCCCTCGTCCAAAGCATCCCCCCCTCCCCCACCCCATGCCCAGCCTCCCCGACCCTCCCCCACCCCCTTTCCAAGATCCCCGCCCCCCCCCCCCCCATGCCCGGCCTCCCCGCCCATCCCCCACCCCCTTTCCGGCCTCCCCCCCATCCCCCATCCCCGCCTAGCACCCCCACCCCCTACCCACCCTCCACAAGCCCTCCCCCACCCCCTACAATCACATTTTACAACACAAAATAGAAGAGAAATTAAATAAAACAAAGAGGAGAGAGAGTGAGAGGGGAATTACCGACAATGCAGTAGTGGTGTTGGACTTAGAGGGCGTCAAGGTGCGCTGAGAGAAGAGAAGAAGAAGGAGCTCAAGTAACGTTAATGAGTGTGCACCGGCGATGGGACGGCGCTCCGGCGATGTGTCGATGCTCCAGTGATGGCCGTTAGGGCAGTGCGAGTGAGTGTGAGGGAGAGGAGTGAGTGTGCGAGTGAGTGTGAGGGAGAGGGGTGAGTGTGCGAGGGAAATTTGCGAGTGAGTGTCTACTGTGTGTTGCGCGCGAAACTATAGGTTCATGAATTGGGCGGGATAGGAAGGACTGCGCTTATCCTAGAAAACGCAGCCCTTCGTTATGAAGGGCTGCGGTTTCTAGGATAAGCGCAGCCCTTCACTTAAAGGGCTGCGGTTAGCCTTTAAACCGCAGCCCTTCATACAGTTTGAAGGGCTGCGTTTTCTAGGTAACCGCAGTCCTTCACTAAAAGGGCTGCGGTTTTCAAGGAAACCGCAGCCCTTCATACACGAAGGGCTGTGTTTTTCAAAAAACGCAGCCCTTCCAGCGCAGCCCTTCCTTTTTTTTTCCCTAGTGCTAAAAGAAAGATGCATCTTGTTGAAATGAGTAGCCTGGTAAATTCTTTTAAAGCAATCATGAGGAGTATCACAGCTTACTTGAAGTCACTTAGCCTCGACCATACCATTGACGAATGTGGTTCCCCTACCCCCTTGGAGCAAGCGAAAGCACTGGTGTATCTCAAACACCATTACATGAAGAGCTGAAATCCGAATACATCCTTGGGAAGATCCCAAAGAATTATGGGATAATCTAAAGGATCGATTTGAGCATTTACAAAGAATTATTGCTCCAAGGGCCCAGCATGAATGGTCGAGACTCAGGTTCCAGGACTTTGCATCAGTACGCGAGTACAACTCAGCAGTACTTCGCATCACCTCACAGCTAAAGTTGTGTGGAGAACCTGTGTCTGAACGAGTCATGATTGAGAAAATCCTCTCCATTATGCACGCCAACAATGTTGTTCAACAAGAACAATATCGTGAAAGGCGTTGCCAAAAATTCTGCGACTTAATTGCCATCCTTTTGGTCGCAGAACAGAACAATCAAATCCTGCTCTCAATTCATAATCAAAGGCTAGCGGGTACCAGCGCACCAGTTGAAACAAATGCCACTAGAGGTGGCAAGCGCTGGAATAAACGGAGAGGAAATAATTGGAATGGCCAATTAAAAAATAGGGGCGATGGAGAAAGAAATGGAAATGTAAGTGGCAGAGGAAGAGGACGAGGACGCCAAAATCGGCGCCCAAATAGAGGACGCAGAGGAAGAAACTTCCAACAATCGCACACAAGACCACAAGATAAATGTTTTAAATGTGGCATATAAGGGCATTGGGCAAATGAATGCCGCACAACCAAACATCTTGTGGGTTTGTACGTGCCTTCTACTAGGAGCCAAGGGAGATGTGGCGAAACAAATTTCGTCACTGAAACTACTCCTCTCCGCGACCTCGAAGTGGCTGATTACCTCATGGAAGATATTACTAATATCTAGCCCTACTGATCCCCCCTAGATCAACCTAAGTTGTTGTTTTACCACTTTATGTCATGTATTCCTGTCTTACTTTTCTTGAATGTCCCTCGTATTTTGAATTCCTTTATCGTTCCAAGTAATGCACCTTTTTTTCCATGAATAAATTTTTGTGTTATGTTTTGACAAAGTTATGTTTTAATGAAGATAATGACAAACAAATTAAAGGCGCTCAACAATGCGTAATTAATAGTGCCACTACACACACCATCCTGAGTAACAAGTCATACTTCACTCAACTCAAGCAAAAAAAAGGCGACTTCAACACCATTGCAGGTACCGCTAATATGGTTGAGGGCTCAGGAAAGACATGTATAGTGTTACCAAAAGGAACACACGTCACTATAAACAACGCATTGTATTCAGGTAAAACTCAAAGAAGTATATTGAGTTTTAAAGATCTGCGTACGAATGGCTACCATATGGAAACCATTAACGAAAACGGAAAGGAGTACATGCACCTCACTAAATGTGACGTTGGCAAGAAAATAATCCTTGAAAGGATGCCAACATACTCCTGAGGATTGTATTATACTTATATCAGTCCAGTTGAAATAAATTTGGTGTCTCACCATAAGGTAGACAACCAAGCAATATTCACTCTGTGGCATGATCGCTTTGGTCACCCAAGATCAAGCACGATGACGAAAATCGTCCGAAGCTCAAATGGGCATCCGTTGGAAAATATACGGGCCCCACAATCAAATGAGCATAATTGCAAGGCTTGTTCACTTGGCAAATTGATCATAAGACCTTCTAAAAATAAACTTTAAGGTGAAAATCTTGCAATCCTGGAAAGATTCCAAGGAGATATTTGCGGGCCAATACACCCATCATGTGGACCATTCAGATATTTTCCGGTGTTGATCGACGCATCAACACGTTGGTCTCATGTTGCTTTTGCAAAACTGCTCGCACAAATTACGCGTTTAAGGGCTCAATTTTCATACTATCCTATAATGAAAATCCGACTTGATAATGCCAGAGAATTCACATCCCGCACTTTTACTAACTATTGTATGTCAATTGGGATAGATGTGGAGCATTCAGTAGCCCATGTTCACGAACAAAATGGCCTAGCGGAAGCATTCACAAAACGGTTGCAATTAGTCGCGAGGCCATTGTTAGATACAGCTCCGAACCTACAAACAGGCACTGGAATGGAGCAAACACTTACTCCGCTATATACGCGGGACATCGGATATGGGATTATTCTATCCACATGATGGAAATCCTACCCTTGTAGGATATGCTGATGCAGGCTACCTGTCAGATCCAGTCAAGGCAAAATCGCAAACGGGTTATCTTTTTAGCTATGGAAATACAACAATCTTTTGGAAGTCAACAAAACAGACTCTAACAGCTATACTTCATCAAATCAAGATTTAATCACAATTTATGAAGCTGGTAGAATGTGTATGGTTAAGATTCTTGACCCATCATATACTCAAGGAAAGTGGTATAAAAGAAACACAAGAAGGTGCAACTATCATCCATGAAGATAATACCACTTGCATTGCACAAATTAAAGAAGGCTATATCAAAGGTGATAGAACAAAGCATATCAATTCTAAATTCTTTTCCACTCACGATTTGGAGAAGGAAGGAATAATCAATGTCACACAAGTTCAATCATGCGACAATTTAGCCGACCTACTCACAAAGGCATTACCAGCGAAGAAGTTCCAAGAGCGTGCAGACCTGACTGGTCTACGTTGCCTTCGGGATATACGTTAAAGAGGGGGAGCTCTATATGTTTTGTACTCTTTTTCCTTCGTTCGTCCAAGTTTTTATCCTATAGGGTTTTTCTTGGCAAGGTTTTAACGAGACAAAAAAGCATATAGACATATCAAAGCCCAACTATACTCTTTTTCCTTTATGTTTGTTTTTGTCCCATTAGGGTTTTTTCAAATGTAAAGTTTTTAATGAGGCAGTTGTCACCTCGTAGTTTACATTTTAGGATCCGCTCAAGGGGGAGTGTTATAATATATTATGTAAACAGTGAACGGATAAAACGACTCTGTATTTACCGCCCAAGATTAGACGTTTCACTGCGTAATTGCAGTGACATGATGTATCACGAGTGAATTATTCACCCGACCCTAGATATACCGCATTTCGCGGGAGAAAATATACAACACAACTACAATAGCAAACTCTCCCAATCTTGCTTAAATCTCTATATATTACAACTGACAACACTGCCAATGTTTTTTTTAGTTGCAACATATGTCTTTTTGCACAAATATTAAGGAAAGAGGATAGAGAGTAAAATTTGACCCAATTGCCAATACTTTTTGCATGTGAGGCAGGCAAATTAAGGATAAAATGGTCAAATTGCTCCAAAACCTTTACCAAGAAAGGAAATATCGCAACTAAATATAAACACCTAATAGTGGAAATTGTTGCAATAAAAAAAACAGAGGAAGTATTATTTTCCCCAACATCAAAGCCTTAGAATCCGGGGTGGTACTTGACTGAGCTACCACTTATTCCTTACTTATTATAATGATATGAATACAACAAAGCTCGAGTTCTTAATGGACCATAGGGCCTCGGCAAAAATAGCATCTGCTAGTAGATGTAAGCTTTTAGGTGTGAAAGTAGTTGTTTAATATATAAGTGTTTGGTAAAAGTAGCTGTAGAGATTATATAGAATAAAAAAAACATATTATTTAAAGATAATATTAATTTCAATAACATGATTGATTATTCGGTTTTTTCACCATATACCCCTGACAAATTTTTTTATTCACCAGATACCCCTTGTAGGCGTGTTTTTATTTCGCCTACGTAGTGTGAGCGTGTATTAGATTCTACTACCCCATTGTAAAGGTTTTATTGAAAATTGTTTTGAAAGAAGTCGCCAACAATTCTTTTTAGGAAGAATCATAAACCTAATTGGATATGGAAAACCGTAGGGACAAATTGTGGGACTTATCCAATGTAGATTTCCCTGTCTAGACTCCATAGATGGTCAAAATGAACCAAAGATTGAGTTCGGGGGTGAGGGTACAACACAGTCAGGAACCATGTTTCCCATTGCTGGCCTTTACTAAATATCGATTCATTGCAGATTTTATGCCAAAGAATAATCATATAATATTTTTATACACCCTAAAAATATTTAGTCTAGGTTGGTTCAGGAAACACATAAAAAGACTAATTTTTAGTAACAAGTTATTATGCAATCAATATTACAAGGTACCTAGTAGGTTGTCCAATTTATCTGAATTAGTTAGAACAATTCCTTAGGTCTTGTTTAGCAATAATAACATGTGGGTGATAAAAATATGCAGTGAATCATAGTAATATGAATAAAACAATCAGGCAAGTATATAACAGTGTATGAAAATAAATAAAACAGTTTTTTCACCAAATACCCCCGACAAATTAAAAAATTCACCATATACCCTCAATGTTCCAAAAATTCACCATATACCCTTGAGTTTTCGAAAACGTTCACCAAATGCCCTTTTTCTAACTTCCGTTAACTCACCATTAGCTTTATTTACAATTTTGCCATCATTAAGCCCTAACCCTAAAAATGTAAACCCTAACCCACCCAAACCCAAACCCCAAACCCTAACCCACCCAAACCCAAACCCAAACCCCCAAACCCTAACCCCCGCCCCGGCCCCCCCCCTCCCCCACCCCACCCCTCACCCGACCCCTCCCCACCCCCTCTTCGTTCACCGTCGATTTCCCCCACCCCCTCTTCGTTCACCGCCGATTTCCCCCACCCCCTCTTCGTTCACCGCCGATTTCCCCCACCCCCTCTTCCTTCACCGCCGATTTCCCCCCACCCCCTCTTCTTTCACCGTCTATTTTCCCCACCCCCTCTTCGTTTTCCCCGATTTCCCCCACCCCCTCTTCGTTCACCGCCGATTTCCCCCTAACCCCCTCTTCGTTCACCGTCGATTTCCCCCCCCCTCTTTGTTCACCGTCGATTTCCCCCACCCCCTCTTCGTTCACCGCCGATTTCCTCCCACCCCCTCTTCGTAAAGAAAGATTAGAATATACAGTAGATTAATTAAAGATCTACATCATGAAATAAATTGTTAGTAATTTCAAGGCAGTAAATATAATAGAATTATTCAAGGATCCTCAGGAATTATACCTATGCGGCTTAGGTTGAAGAGCGCAACGATCTTTAGGCGAAGCAATCGTGGAACCAAGAACGTAGGATGATTAGGAACTGGGAATTGATTTGGATGTATTGAAAGTATTTTGTGTTTAGAGATTCGAAGTGTATTCGTAAGTTTTTGTGTTCGTGAATAATAAAATCGAAAAAACGTCTGTAATTCGGGAAATCACAAGTATTTATAGGAAAAAGGAGTGTGCGCCTCACGCGCCAACCTGCACCTGGCGCAGGCCTACGTGTCAGGCGCACGTCCATGCGTCAGGCGCACATTGGTGTTCCTGACGCGGCCAGCCCAATCAAATTTGTACACGTGTATATGCGTATTTAAAAAAATAATAAAGAAACTTGCGTCTCACACAGAGTCTGCGCCAGGCGCAGGACACTGTGTGAGTCACAAGTCCACGTGTCAGGCGCTCATCAGCGCGCCTGACGCGTTCTGGCCAATGTGCTGGACGCACGTGGCGCGCTGAGCGCGACCCCCGCGTCCAGCGCATATTCCGGTTTTTTATCAAATGCGTCTTTTGAAGATAATTTTTTATCTCTAAAATCCGGAGATTGAATTTCACGGAATAAAAATCTGATTTAAATTGTATTTAAAATATTTATCAAAGATAATAAAAATGTTTATAAAAAAATATTATTAAAATAATAAATATTTAATTGGGCTCTTAAATGGACTTAAAATATTTTATGGGCTTAAAGTACAATTAATCATCATGAACAATTAACTGGGGTTTAGAATATTATTTCTAAACACAATTTTAGATTGGTTATTCGGATTGCTCTTCCATTAGGTCGCACCAACTAATACCGCGGTATGTTTCATCATTGGACTCTTAAATGGGGAGACACAAATTATGTGTCTACACCCCTACTTTTTTCATAATTCACCATATAAACCCCTGAGTTTCTTGAAAATACATTAGAATGCCCCTAATGACTAACGCTGGTTAACACCGTTAGTTATTAACCCTAATTAACCTTAAAAACCCCTAATTAACCCTAATTATCTCTCCCTGACCACCAACACTCAACCACCAGCACCTAACCCCCACCCCAGCCCCACTAGCCACCCTCCCCCCACCTCCCCCTGCATCCCCCACCCACCCACCAACACCCCCACCCCTAGTCACCCCCCCTACACAACCACCCATTTAGGATATATCCCAGTTGCTAAATATTAGGCCATATTGTAAGGTTTTCCATTCACATTATAACTCACTTGCGGACCTCGTCCGTGTAAAACATCATAAAAAACAAGAGAATAATTGCAACATGTTAATATCATTGCATGACCCAGGCATGCCAAAATACACATCAAATCCAAAAATCACTTGAAGCAACAGCTTCCAATAGTATAGTTGTTGTTTTGGATCTTCGTTGATGCATTCCTTTCCATGGAACTGGATAATTTGTCCACTACCCGTGCATGCAATCAATGCTATCATGCCTCGAAACCCACCACATTATCCTATACGAAGGAGACGATGGACGTCCTCTGATGTTGCCTTTCTTAGGTATTCGTGTAATAACCAGGAAAAAAAATATTTATTATAAATATATTAGTAAGGGATTGAGGGTTAAAGTATGATTATAAGATAAATTACTCCCTATTAAGACCTTATATACGTTATTTTGTCGTTTATATGATTATTTTAAGTGACATTATGTGTTTCCTTGCCTTTGTGCATTTGATCAGGGCAAGTTATTATATGTGCATACATATATCATTTATATTAACATTATAGTTTATAAAGTGCTTTAAGGGTCAAAGATTAATAAATTTATCAATTACTAGTTTATGAGCTTATAAATATATCTAGTAGGATTTTTAGTAAGTAACACATAAACCTTGAATGCTCCTAACTTATAAACAATTAACCTAATGACCAACATAATTTAGTTTTTGGAATCGTCACTAGTGATTTTACTTAAGGACGGACAATCGCTACCCATTTTAAGACAATATGCAAGATACAATAATAGTAGGTTTCGGATTAAACAAATTAACGACACTTGGTCGTTGGTAGTAGATTCTTGCATTATGGTTATGTGATAAAATCAACCATACAAATCCATATAACTTACGTGAAGCTGTAGTACAAGTATCAAATAAAACATGGTTGACTTTGTAATTGATGCTTATCATCACTCCTTAAACCGACCTAAGTCACCTATATATAGCATGAAGCTGTTCACTAGTTTTTCAAAGTAATAGGAGTTGAGTACTGTAAGAACGAAAAAAAGGTAAGAGAGTGCGAAAGCAAATATATATATATATACGAGATTTGGTCAACTTTTATCCCTAATTAAGGTACATTCTTGAATACCTCTTCTTAATATTGTTTTGCTACAATGTATTGTTATATTAGCCTTTTTAGATAAACTATTAGTATTAAAAATAGTTTTGCCTTAATAGTAAAGGTATATTGTGATTTGCAAATAATGTGTTTATAATGCAAATGGTATTTGTCACATTATGATTAATATACAAGGTGATTCTAAAAATACTATCATATATATGTGGTAATAATGATGTTATATAAAGATGTTATTATAAAATGAAATGGAGGTTCGTGGTGGTGGAAAGATGTTAATATAAAATGAAATATGGAGGTTCGTGGTGGAGGAAAGATGTTATTATAAAGGGTAAATTGGCGCGAACAGCACCAACTATTAGTTTGGTGCACAAAACAGCACCAACTAAACAAGGTGCGGTTGACAACACAAACTTCATAAGCTGGGTGCATGTAACAACATAAGTGAAGCTTTTGGCCTGAGATTCCTATTACGCCGGCGAATCTTCGAGATTTTTACTTTTTCAGGGAATATCTCCCACTGAATCAATTTCCCTTTTATTTTCCCTCCCTTTTTCTTCCCAAATCACGTGACCCTCTCATTTCCTTAAACCCCAAAAAAATGCCCTTTCATCTTCATCATCTTCCTCTGGCAGAGTAGAACACGAAGCTCCATTGTTGCTGGAAATCTGTAAGTTTTCGCACATTGCGCCTTTAATTATGCTGAAAATCATAAGTTGGTGGTGGAAATTTTCGTATGAATAGTTAGGGTTTGTGATTGGTTTTTTTTTTAAATTCGCTGATTTAGGGATTAGGAGATTTGATTTTCATAATTTGGGTTTGTCTTTTTTGTTTGTTGATCTTTCCTTTTTGCTATTGTTTGCTTTAATTGGTGTCTATTAGGATATGGAAGACAGATTCACCATTAAATTGATGCATGGAGGCAGTTTGGTTGAAAATGGGACATATATGGGGGGTAATGTTCATTGTTGGGATAAAGTAGACCCAGATTATATGAGCTACTTTGATTTCATAGATATGTTGAAGGAAGAAGGGGTAATGTACATTGTACAATACTGAGTGTGAGTTCTACTATTGTGAACCTAGAAGTAATATGAAGAGTGGGTCTGTCAAAATTGTTGGGGATTCAGAGATAATGGGGATGTGTGAGGTAGGTTTGCAGTTTGGGGAAGTTGATGTGTATGTGGTCCATCATGTTGATGAACCACAATTGATAATAGAGCTTGAATATTCACAACCTAGTCAACCCATGTCAGAAATCATAATTGGGCCCTCCTCACAACCCAATACTGAGCCTATATCACAACCCAACACTGAGGCCCCCTCACAACCCAACACTGAGCCTACGTATGTGTTTACTAGTGAGCCCCCTTCACAACCTTACAATCAGCCCACATTTGTGTCACAACCCAACACTGCCCCCCCAACAACCTTACTGAGCCTCCCCCATACCCCAACACTCAGCCCACATTTATGTTTAGTTACTTACTGTCCTATTATTATGGGCATAACTCTGACTTTCTTGCATGTTTTGTAGGCAATTATGAGAGGTGTGAAACTTGTTTTTCCTCAAGCAGAGCATAGGAATTGTGCTAGGCACATTTACCCTCCATGGCACTCTAAGAATAAAGCAGCAGGCTTGAAGGAGAAATTTTGGGAAGCTATTTATGCATACAGCAAGGTAGACTTTGATAAAGCTCTTGTTGAAATGGAGGTTTTGTCCTCTAAGGCTGTTGTTGATTTCAAGGCTTTGAACCCAACTACATTCTGCAGGTATGGTTTTAGGAATCACACAAAATGCAATCTTGTTGTGAATAATCTTGCTGAGACTTTCAATGGGTGGATATTAGAAGCTAGAAGTAAGCCAATAATTGATATGCTTGAAGATATAAGGAGAACTTGTATGGAAAGACTGTTCCAGAAGAGGATTTTTATGGAAAGAGCTACTGATAACATATGTCCTAGAGTTAGGAAGAAATTGAAAAAGAACAAAGACTATGCAAGGAAGTGTCAGGTGCTTGCTTCACATGCTAGTTCATTTGAGGTTGTGTGTGGCATGGATATATTAGTTGTTGACTTGGAGAAGCTCACTTGCACATGCAATAGATGGGACCTAACTGGATACCCATGCTCACATGCAATTGCATGTTGTAACTAGCTAAGGGTGCCATGTGAACAATATGTTCATAGCAGTTTGCAAAAAGAGACATACCTAGTGTCCTATAGTGGATCAATCAAACCAATTACAGGTGAGAAGTATTGGGAGAGAATTCAGTTCCCCTTCTTGCCCCGATATCAAGGTGGGTCTTTGGAAGACCAAGAAAAATGAGGAAAAAGGCAGCACATGAGAGAGAGGACAAGGCTGGAAAGTTAAGCAAGCATGGGGTTGTTATGAAATGCAGTATATGTAAGTCAGCAGAACACAACAAGAAAACATGCCCACAAAACAAAGCTAAGACTCCAAAAAGTGGTCAAAAAATGAGTAAAACTAACCTTGCAAATGAAACACTTGTTCCTCATATAATTGTAACTAAAATATCTCTATGGTGCAGGGTTCTAAGACAGCAACAACAGCCAAAAGAAGGGCTCAAAAGCACCAATTTCTGAGAATAGACCAGACACTCAAACCAGATCAGGCACTCAGACCAGATCCAAGACAAGCTCTGCCCAGAATAATGTTTCAACCTCTCAACCAACAATTAAGCCCAGAGGAAGGGGAAGGCCAAGAAAAGGCACAAACACTCACTTGACTCAGTAGAAGCATTATGACTTCTAGATGTTAGGCCTTAGGTTATATTAGGGACAATTTTTTGTGGTTTATAAATACTATTCAATTGATTTTTTTTGGGAATGGGAAGCTGTCATGTGAAGTTGAACATGGTTGTCTGTCAACTTGTATTACTTTATTGAACAAGGCAGTATTATTCTATTATGAATGGTTCAACTTTTGGTGTAAATTTCAACTTTTTCAAGTTCATGGGAACAACTCATTGGCAACAGTGAATGCGTATTTTATTTCTAAAGGCAACATTCCATTTCATTCAACAACAATTTCATTACAATAACACAAGTACATCCCGCATTACAACTTCTCAAAACAATACACTAAACATCCATGAAATAAGGACAATTACAATGACCATTTTTACTACTCCCCATAAAGTCCGAACTTGCTCTTCTAATTTCTTGTTCTCAATCTTCATTCTTCAATGCCTTCAACTGCTTCTGAATTCCTTCCATTGTTATGTTTTCACTTTTGCTTCCCTTACAGGGCATCAATCTCTTCTTCAACTGTTGGACTTCCTCTTCTAATGCATTAGTCATCTCAGCATATTCTAAGATGACTTCCATAGCACGAGGTCCATAGTTGTCACTGTCATACCACTCAAAAAAATGGCAATCATCTTTCTTCCATTTAGGGCATCCATAAAATCGTTTTCCATGGTTTTCATTTAACTTCTTTGTTGTTTGGAGAACAACAGGCAATCCATGGCTGTAGCGTATTTGAATCGAGCATCCTCCATAGCTTTTTGCCTTCTTCCTTGAATTTGCTGAAGATTTGACACTCGTCTTCAACATCTAGGGTTTTGAAGAGAAAATCAATTTGGGGGTTTTCTTGGACTGGAGTTGAATTGAGGGAAAAAAAATTTCGGGGTTTATAAGTGTTTAATGAGAGGGTCACATGATTTGGGAACAAAAAGGGAGGGAAAATAAAAGGAGAAATTGATTCAGTGGGAGAGATTCCCTGAAAAAGTAAAAATATCGAAGATTCATCGGTGTAAAAGGAATCTCAGGCCTAAAGCTTCATTTATGTTGTTACGTGCACCTAGCTTATGAAGTTTGTGTTGTCAACCACACCTTGTTTAGTTGGTGTTGTTTTGTGCACCAAACTAATAGTTGGTGCTGTTCGCGCCAATTTACCCTATTATAATGATCAGATGGAGGTTTGTGTTGGAGGAAGGAATTATATATATATGGAGTGACGTACGTGATTGTAGGGGTGTGCACAGTACACGGAAGTATCAGGAGAGGCTAAAGGCCTGAAAATATTATCCGGAGTGACGTACCTCATTGTAGGGGTGTGCACACAAGATTTGTCGGGAGAAACTACAACAAATGATTTTGTATAATCATAAGTTCATAACTGATTATTTTATAATTATCTTCAAAGTGTTTTTACATGGTATTGGGAATGTACTGGACCCTTTTGGGTTGACTGTTATAAAAATGTTTTGTTTTCAGGTACCGTAATGGGAGTGGGCAGGAGCGAGGAATATAAAATATTAGGATTAATATACTATGTGTTGTTATCTTGTGTTTTATAATATTAGTATCATGTTTTATTTTGTCTTCGCCTAGTATTTCTGTTGTTAGGAATACAACAATAATGTCCTGTAAACTCTATATTATCTTATAATAATAAATAAAAACGTAATATTTGGTTCGGTCCTGGTACTGGCATGTAATGTTTCGTTATTAGAATTATATAAATTACAGGGCGTTACAATTCGCCTGAGAATTGTGATATGACTCCGTCGACAAAGGGCGCAAGGCATTCAATTGTTGTGCTTGCACGCAATTTAAGGTACTTGTCGACATGGTTAGCTGATGTGCCGTATTCCAGCATCCTCATCGCATCGGTACAAATCTGTAACGCTGAGGCACCAAATCTTCTCGTGGAATCTAGCCTCTACTCTAAATATTACTCCCTCCGTCCCATATTATAGTGCTTCTTTCCTTTTAAAGTGTCCCAAAATATAATTCTTGTTTCCATTTTTATTTCACACCTTTTCATGATTTTCCTAGAAAAATTGTGCCACCATTATTTATTTGCTTCTTGAAAATAGTATTTTGCTTTGTTTATTCAACCCAAGGGTTGAATTAGTCATGTTTTTAATGTTATTTCACCAATTATTATCATTCTCTCTCCTAAAATCAGCTTTTTCCCCATAACATTTATTTTCAATACACAAACACTCTTTACTTTTTTCTTAGATTCTATTTACCTTAATACTCGTGAAAAAACAGAATCAAGCACTATAATATGGGACGGAGGGAGTAATCACTTGTACTAAACTTTTGGACAATAATGTGAAGAAAAACATGTATCCGCATTCGAAACCTTTGTCGAAACATCTCATCAATCTACAACGGTTATTACTAAAATAATCTTGGACTAGGTTTTCATGTCCGCTTTCACGATCTCTGTGCACGACCTCCCTCTTCTTTTCTTCTTCTTTGAGGCCTCAGACTGTTGAAAGGCGGAAACAACAATTGGCTTCATCATATCTTCAACTATTTGTTGTGCCTTAGAGTCCTCCATATAATGAAGCAACATGATATCATAATCATCACTATAGTTAGAAGAACTTGAATCATAAGCCATTTTGTGACTGACTATTAGGGGATATGATATATTAATTGTCGGAGTATGATAGTGACTCTAAATATGAGAATATCGGTGCGGATACTCATGTGAAATGAAAATCCCTTTTTATAGACAACGATTGGTGAAAGATAAGATTTTCTAAGATATGATAAAGGTAAGATGACCAACTAAATGATATAAGATTAGATTTTTCTAGATTTTGCATATTGGTAAATATAAGATTATTATAGTGTGATTGGTAAAAGATAAGATTTTCTGATATTCTGCAGATAAGTGATTGGTAAAATATGAGATTTCCTGATATTTTGCAGATAGGTGATTGGTAAAAGTTATGATTTTATGATATTTTGCAGATAAGTGATTGGTAAAAGATAAGATTTCCTGATATTTTGGTGATTGGTACAAGCTAAGATAAGATCTATATATAAAGATAGTATCTTTTATCTTTTATTTGTGGAAATCTAACATTTTCTGAGATTTTAAGATAAATAAAAGATAAAATGTTCTTAGTGACATTGGTAAAAGATAAAATTTTCAAATGAAAATAAGTTTATAACTACTAATATTATACAATAAGGATTTAAATATTACAACTATTACAAACATTACAACTACGAAGAACTTTAATGAACTTAAGCTTTAAACAAGTCGAGGACATTATTCTTAATACTAATCAACACCATATATGCTTTAATTCATCAGTCAACTTGTCATACAATTCTTTCTTAGTGCTTGTTAGAGATGATTTAGCCCCCAACACAGTTAAATACCTAAACTTCTTCTCCTCTTCAATTTCCTTTTGTCTCTGCTTATGGCGATCCTGCATAAAATTTAACCATTGTTCTCACATCTCATGCCTTTCTTGTGACTTTTCTTTTAGGGATTGTGTAAAAGATTCGAGGTGTATGCTAGAATAGCTTAAATAACTAGCAACTGCCTTTCTTCTTCTTTAACTTGTTAATGCCATTAGGACATTTATCATGACTTTCCTCATTTGCACTATTCGGTTCAAATCTTTTGCCACCTCCCTCGCTTTCAGATGGTAATCGTTGTTTTGGTACACTCCATTTATCAAATTGCTCCAACATTTTCCAACTATGCATAATGGTGAATTTAGATTTGTACATATCTCTATACCTTTCATGAGCTTTGTTCTCAACATCTTCCTCATTCTTTCCACTTTTCTTGTCTTATTGCTCCAGCATACACCCCCGCCCATTTTAATACATTTTGGTTGACTCTATCCCAATGGTTTTGGAGAAACTTTATCGTCCTTAGATTGATGTTGTAGGAGGGATTAACATCTCGTGCATTATTGTACAACTTCATAATGGCCTCCCATGTATTCTTCCCTGACCTATTGGTTCCCTTTGTTCCGTCTCTTCTAACATTAATGTAAGCTGATACAAGGGCCTCTTCTTTTTTCATAGCCCACTTTTCTTTAAACCCGTTTCCGTTCGCCGTGACTGATTTATTGGCTCCTTCAGGGAACAATTCAACACGAACATTGTTAATTTCATCTAGGTGTTGCGTTCGATCCATATCTTCTAATGGAGTTTGAGAGCTACCCTTTTCGCCACTTGGAGATTGGTCGAATGGTTAGATAAAGTGTTGTGAATCTAACATAATTTGAAATTGGGGGTGTTTGAAAAGATTTGGATATATTTGGAAATTAGATTGGTTTTCATGATTGATGTTTGAATTATATTGCGGATTGTTTGGGTTAATTTATGGGTAGTTTTGATTATTTTGGAAGTTTGGAGTATTTTGGGAGGAGCTTGTATTATTTTGGGAGTGTTGATAAGTTCTAAAATTTTGTTTACTATGATTCCTCAAATAAAAATAGAGAGAAATAAATATTAGACAAAATATTGGAATGTAGAAGAAAATAAGGTAAGAGAGAAGTGTGTTAAAGCTAAGAGATATTGAGCTCATTTTATAGACAAAAAAGAAAGAGTTGTTGGATTTTTTTTAAAAATGCAATAGCTTTTTTATATTTTCATAATTAGCAAAAGAGCCGTTAAAAACCAACAAAAAAAATTCAGAGGAGAGATAATTATCGTAACCCAAAACAAATGAAACCAAAATTTTCTCCACATGGGCCCACAACTAATGGGTTTTTACAATTAAAAAAAAAAAAAATTCCCACTTACCCCACATTTGGCACAAAGGACGAGCAAAACAATCCTCCTTAGAGCATCAATAATGGAGAGGATCCTCCCTCCTCTTAGCTCGCTCTTTCCTCAAAATCTCTATCATCTCATTGTTGAGCATGTTAAGAGGATCCTCTTTGCAAGAGGATGCAACAAATTCCTCTTGTTGTAGAGGGTTGGAGATCTCGGCCCGCATGTAAAGAGGAAGCCGTGGGTTGATCAAAACGCTACAATTCCTCTCTCTCTCTCTCCTCATTCCTGCAACATTTTGTGGGGTGGGAAAAAAATAAAATTTGGTTTTTTTAATGCAATGGAGCCCACGACTGCAATGCTTTGGGAAGCAATTTGTCTTTGTAAAGTAAAAAAGAGGATGTGGAAGAGGATCTTCTTTCTTATAGAAAAATATGTGTGGATGTTACAAGGAAGAGGAGGAAGTGTGAAATGAGGTGGAGGAAAAAGAAGATAAGGTGTTTAAAGGAGAAAAGGAGAGAGAAAATATAAGCGGAAGAGGACCTTGATGCTCTTATATGGAGGATCCTCTTCCTTCTCTCCTCCATCCTCATTTCATGAGGATCCTTACCACCTCTCCCCCATTTATGGGGAACTCCTCATAGAGG
Source organism: Beta corolliflora (assembly GCA_947648045.1). Lineage (NCBI taxonomy): Eukaryota > Viridiplantae > Streptophyta > Magnoliopsida > Caryophyllales > Amaranthaceae > Beta > Beta corolliflora. Next base: position 1,803,544 of record CANSZD010000756.1, on the reverse strand, counting down.
ATAGAGAGTGTCATGAGGATGGTAAACCCTCATGGTTGTGCTTGCTCTTATAGACTTTCTAATTATTCATTCGGCAAAGAACCGTTTGCCCTAAAATGTTTCTCATAATTCAAATATTGTACTACTTATATGTAATCGTAGAAGTATATTATGATATCCAGGCTTTATTAGTTTACGTATTCTTTTTGGGACCCACTTTACCTAAAATAATAGTTTCTCTTTCAATTTCAAAATACTACTTATATGTAATCGTAAGAAAGTATATTAAAAACTGATAAGTATAAATAACATTTTAATTACAAAAATGCCCACTTAATGACGCTAATTAATCGATCACTGACATGGACCGGATACCGCTTAGGTGCGCAAAGACAGCGCAAGAAAGAGAGGGAAAATGAAGAGAAATGGGGTAGGCGCGCCTTTGAGTTGGGGTTTAGCCGGGGTTTATGCACAACCCTAAGTAACATCTACAGATAGTCTCTTCTTTAAGCAGTAGCAGCTCTTCAAACTCTGAAGTCTGAACTGAGCGATTCCCTTTTTTTATATCGAGCAAATCAATCGAAACAAATAATCAGTCAAACATGGCGACCTTGCTCAATTCATTGTCACAGAGTTTCCGCACAGTTCCTTCAGCAGCAGTTCCTGCAATGTTGGACTGCATTTTAACTTCCACTGGCGTACCTCCTCCTTCACTCTTCGATTCGCTTCTTCATAATTTCTCAAATCTCACTAAGGTCTGTTTGTTTGTTTGATTGTTTGTTCGTCTTGCGATTTTTCCCAACTTTGAAATTGTATTACCAATGCTTATTTTCTTTTGGTTTTGAGTAGGAGTTTTTTGATGCTAATAAGAAGTTGGATTCTGAGCAATGTGCGTATCTTGTATCTTACTTGCGTGGGCTCTCTCATCTTATCAAGAAAATCAGTAAGTTTGAAAATATTGACTGCCAAAAAAAAAAACCAATTTATTGTGAGTCTGTATTGTTACATTTGAATGCTTTCACTTTCATAGTGGTAATGGATTGCATAACTATGGGTACTCAGTGTTATTACAGCGTTCTGCACTTGAATAGTATAGTGATATGTGTTGAACTTTATTAGAATTATGTGAGAGGGTAATTGTCATTTTCGACGGTTGAATCAAGTGAAATATGACTTTGAGATTGATTTTTCCTGTAAGCTACAGTTGGGGCTGTTATCAGATTCTATGTTCCTTGCTAATGGCTAATGTATTCGGGTTCAAAGTGGTATTTTTATTGATTTTACATTCGGATGTTAAATCAAGTGAGACATGACTTTAAGGATGATTTCTCCTATTAAGCACCAGGTGGGATTGTTATTGGATTGTTCTGTAAAAGATTCACTTGTTGTTTGGAAAAGAAGGTTGGAAAAGGTTGGCTTGCTGAAGTTTGGAATATGGTTCCATTGGTGATTTGGTGGTGCACTTGGAAAGAAAGAAACCAATAGATGTTTTAGGGGATTGCATCCCCTCGTCACAAATTCAAGTTCCAATTTTATGAGGCTTTTGTATAGCTGGAGTCAAGTATTAGCTTGTGACTGCTGCTTGACTCTTCCGAGTTTGTAGATAAACTACTTGATGCTAGCTCGAGGGCATGAGCTTTGCCCTTCTTTTGTATATGGGTTTCAGTGTCTATATATCAAAGAAAAGAAAACCAACTTCTTTAAATTCAGAGACCATAATTTCCAACTAAATAACGTCATGGATTACGATATTCTCTCACCTTCATTCATATGTTGTTAATTTTACCACCCAAATGATCTATGGACAAGGGTCACTCCAGTCTCCCTGGACCAGGTGGCGCATATAGAGTTGAGAACAGTAGCAGAAGGTATGCCTTGGCTTGGTTAAGTACTACCTGCAGATGTTTGTGCAAGTTGAATAGGATCACCATACAGAACTTGGTCACGTAAACAAACAACTGAAGGATTAGGGCTAAGTGTCATTATACTCTTCAGAGTCTTTCTTATGCATACAGTTGTGATTATCCCAATCATAATGTACACAATCGATAATATTGAATTATTAGAATCTACAATTTTATGATAAACCGGTTAGTAAATATATTGTGTCTAAATGTGTTAGGTTTTTATGTGTTAATTCTTTCATTTTTCATGGATAAAGAAAGAGTGGCTGATCACAACTACTGTATACTCTTTGATCGTGGCAGAAATGAATACTGTTGTTTTCGAATGTTTTATGCGGGATGGTTTCATTCCACTAATGAAGATGGTGCAGTTGTATGGGAAAGACATGCTCCATAATGTAAGTTCGTGAAAAATATATTGCAATATTTCTTGTCTGCATCTCATTTGTCGCTGCTTAATTTAATTTTCGGCATTTTCTTCTATTTGATTTTAGATTGTTGAATCACTGCTTGAAGTTGTAATTGCAACCAATAACTGGGAACTTATTGAGGAAACATTGGTTCCCGTTCTGCTGAGATCAGTTGTTCTTTCAATGGATATGGATCAAAATGAAGATAAGTCCGTCATTACATGGAGTAGCCAGTCCTTACAAAGCTCAAGAGACTTGCAGAATATGGGTAACGTATGTGATCATATTCCACTTCTCCCATTGGCTCTTTCATGCTACCTATTGAGCTGCTTACTAGATGCTGCAATGGAGAATTATCAGGCCGCGAAAGATTCCGCCATCTCAGGCTACATCCAAACAGAAACCCTATGTGGGCATTTGTTGTGGGATCTGTGTAATCTAACTATCCAAATGCTTTCACAAAGTCCTGAGCACAGGTCTTGCACTGCGAGTCTTCTCCTTCCATCCATTTTCAAAGCATTTGCTGTGAAGTGCTCATTTGAAGCTCAAATTGTTGGAGAAAGCTGTTGTGTTTCCAGGTGCAGAATTATAGCAGGCGTTTAATACTCTTTTTTTAATATCAGATCAGTTATCTAAGTTAGTTGTATGAGACGGCCGTTTTTTGGTGTTCCAGGCAACATTTCTTCATTAAACTGTGGAAGTGCTCCCAAGTTCTTTTTTCTCTGGGATTAACAGAGAGGAGAGATGCATATGGTATAATCTCTCTGTATCTGTCTTATTTTCCTTCTGTTGGCCAGTCTCAAATGGAAATGGATGATAGAGCAGAGGAATTCGACATAAGAGCTGAGAAGGATTTTTGGGATGAAATTAAAAAAGGCTTGGTACCGTGTCCTCCTATGATATCTAACCGGTTCCTTTAATTGTTCACAAGAAAAGTGGACTTATTTCATTATATATTGATATTTCATTTTTTGTTTTCTGATGTGGGGGTTCTAGGTCGAGAAAGAAGGCTTGATAAGAAAGCAGTCATTGTACATACTGAAGAGAGTAATGCTCATAAATGAGGCAGGGCAGCTTAGCCCGATTGTTTCAGAGAAGAAGTCACACCAGAGAGGTTCAGTTTCTTGTGGCATGACAAAAAGGGACGTATGGGCTGAAGAGGAAGCCAAGTCACTAGGTGTGGGGCAAATATGCCACTCAACTGATAGTTATCTGACTGAAATGCAGAAGTGGCAGGCATTTATACTTCTCTATGAGATGCTTGATGAGTATGGCACTCACTTGGTTGAAGCTGCATGGAATCACCAGGTTCGTATACAGAGTTTCTTCCCCTCTCCCCCTCTATGATTATTGGCTGGAATATACTGTATAGTGTAGACACTTATCGATGTAGACTAAAACCTTTTTATCCAAGGCAGGCTAACTAAATTATAAGAGTTCCTTTAGCAGTCCTTAGTCTCATAATAATCTGAAACATGTCTATTTGAGCTTTGGAAGCTGTATATGTCTGGCAGAAATTTCAAACATACATAAAGATATGTAAGACATTAGGAAAATGGAGTTTTTATTTTTTATCTGATTTTGTGTCTAACCAGCCATTTCTTTTAGAAAGATTGCTTTCCTCCCAGAATGATTATTTTAACCTTGGAATTTGGTGGTCAAAGATCTGACTTTGAATAATTCAGACACAAAAATTTAAACTTCATGCTGAAATTAGTCTATCTTGTAATATTGACAGTTAGACTAAGCTACCTTTTTCTTGGGCTCCACTGTCCAGTATCCAATTAGTAACTTTTTTTGACAAGTCCTAATACCGTATACTGTAAAAACTAGGGGTGTCACCCTAATATGAAAGGAGGGCTAAGGTAAAAATGTTATACCCTCAAGCAAAAGACAACTTCAATATAACAATATATCTACAAGATAAAGAAACTTCAATTGTTGCTCAGAACCTTACTCAACGGTACAATAGCCTTGTAAAAGACATTGAGTTTCTTGACATGAGCAAAGTCTACGTTAAAAGTTCTATTGATATGTTTTTGTTTCCAATTCCAATTGTACCATTAATTGTCTATGGAACCATCCTCCACAATTCAGTACTTCAACCTTTCTGCATCCTTCTTTTATGAACCATGAGACTTCTTTAGCAGAAAGGGATTGCACCCAATTCGTCCTAAACAAGGTTATGTGTAACTATGCTGATTGCACAAATCAACTAGTCTTTTTTCAACTTCAGTTCTTGTCATCAGAGACATTGAGTTTCTTGACATGAGCAAAGTCTACGTTAAAAGTTCTATTGGGCTTCATCAGAGATGGGGCTTTTGTGTCGATTATCGAGCCGAAACAAGGTGACAGTGCTCGACAAATATCTTATTTTGATCATTAATGAGCTACTGAATGAGTTACATGGCTCACACATATTTTCCAAACTTGACATCAAGGCCGATCACAATGAGATGTGGCCATGTGGGTATTTGAAGTGGACGTTCCCAAGACGGCTTTACATGCTCAAGAAGGGAATTATGAGTTCCTTGTTGTGCCCTGTGGCCTCATGAACACATCAACTACCTTTCTACTCCGTCCGATCACAAGCATAATATAAACTAAATAGAACAATTTATAAGTAAATGACGATAGCGGAAATATCGTCAAGACGGACAACGTCACTAAAGTTCAAAAAAACTAGTAAAAACGTCAAAATTAAATCCCAAAGAGAATTAATCCATAAATATCCAAAAGGAGGAAACATAACCGTAGAAAATAAATAACAAGATCCTCCTAATCAAACACATCATCCTCTCTCTCATAACCCAAGTCATGAAACCCAAATACGTCATATTAACATGCAAGATTATCAACAAACATCCACAATTAGTGGGGAGTAAGTAATAGTTCTCCGAGCCCAATTAGGATCTACACAAGATTTATAAGATCATTAATAAACAAGTCATACAATAACACATTAATATTAAACTTCAAATAATCAATTAAAACACTTATACAAAGACAATACAACATGCTAATTACAAATATAGTAAAGATAACAATATAAACAATACATAAATAAATGTACATATAAATTCAAGGATCAACAAAATAAACTTCAAATTTAATGTAATAAAATAATATAATTAGTTTGAGAAAGCACGGAACGCTTATGGATCGCAACCCACTTCATATGGTAATTTTAGATCGCAACCTCCACAACACCTATGGGTTACGTTCAGTGCCTGTGTGTAAGAATCACCAAACTCCCTATGTAATACCCACCGCTCACACGACAACAAAACCAAGGTATACCCCTAAATCGCACCCTAGGTGGTCACTTGTTCTTCACCATTGGGACACCGTCTCTCCGGATATCTTATTTTCAAACAAAACGATAAATAATACTTCCTACTTTCTTAAATAAGTGTTACATTCACTTTTCACGTAACCCATTGCACTTCTTTGATCATTAATATATTTAGTTATGTACAAGTAAAAATTATAAAAAGTTTATATTTTGAAAGTATACATTGAGAGTTGAGACATATGTAACATGATCCCACTTAACTATGTTTTTCTTTATATAATAGTGAGAAAATAGACTCCAAGCTAGTTGATGAATAGTGTCAATTTCCTCAACGTAACACTTATTTAGGAACGGAGGAAGTATAATATAATATAATATAATCTTGAATTATTCTTCAAAACAGTCAAATGCCCTTAAAGCCTTACACCTAATTCGGCAGAAATCTAGGATCGCAACCTAAGAATTTCAATTTAAAATACATTCTTCTCAAAATAATAATAATAATAATAATAATAATGATGATGATGATCATGATGATGATGATGATGATGACGACGACGATGACAATAACAACAACAACATAAACCATACACTAGTGATATGAGTTTGGGCAAGGTTAATCACAACGTTAGTGATAATACCCATTACCCTGATACATAACTCTTTGCGAAACGATGCTAAAGGCAGTATTAATTATTTTCCCTCGTGCACTGTAACGTCGATAATGTATCCACCATAACGTAATTCAACCCAAACATCATATTATAACCCATTCATCCATAAATATAGATAAACTCAAATGGACAAAATTATATACAAAATTCATAAACAAAACCCAAAACATAACCTCATACTCTAAGATAATATAACTTCTCAACAAAGTTAACAAAACCATGAATCTAAATCAAACTTCACAAGTTACAGTCTATAACAACCAACCCACAAATAAGATAAGCATGAACCAAGTATAATTTGATAAGTTAGGCTTAATTCCCCTCATGGCTAACACCCATGCACTACCAACTACCAAGTACAACACACAAGCATACACACCGAGTAATACATGCACCTCAAAAACAGCAAGCAAGGGACGAAGAGACGACAACCAACCATCGCGAGGTGTGACGCACCTGTGCTGGAGGAACCAGGCGAGCCACAATGAAGAGCCAAACAACCAGGATTTAGTCGCGAGGTGGGACAACCATCACGGATCGCGACACATGGTCCGAGCAAATCCGAAAGACAAAAATCACGATTTTAACTCATTTCTTTCCAACTAACGACAATTAACATAATCCCCAACACCATACTTAACATGTTGAGGCCATACTTACAAGATAAATTCATGCGTAGAGTACAAGGTTTAACCTACAAAGCATGATTCATATGAGCAAAACTCTATTTGAATATCAACAACAACCTAATAAAGATGGCCTAAACATACAGATTATTCAGAGCACAAATCTCACAATAATCATATAATCACATAGTTCATAAAAATGATGCAAACTAACATCTAACATGAAAGATATTCCCACCAAATTCCTAAAATACACTAACCCAACTTAAATATTAACACTAAAATAATTCCTATGCGAATTCTAACCGCTCTAGGAAAACCGTTAGTTGCCTGGACCAACAGGAGGAGTGAAGCTATTCGATCTAGATGTCTTCTCCTTGCATCGTTACGTCCCCTAAATGCTCCTCTCCTAGCCACCAAAAGATTTATGGAAACCCAAGAGTAATGGTAGGAAAAAGGTAGAAATATTTGTGTAAAAAGGTAGAGTAAAAATGGTGATTTGTGTGGAGAGCATGGATGAAGTTTTCTCTCTTCCCTTCTTAGTCTCACGGCGGCAGTGGGGAAAATGTTGCAGCAGATTTTTGCTGTTGAAACAGCTCAAAAGGACTAATAATAAGGTGTAATTCAAAGCTAGTAATAAGGGTGATTGATTTTGGCATTTAGCAGGCAATAATAAGGAGATTAGAGGAGGTTACATATCCTAATAACTCTGAAAATCTCCTCCAAAAATTCTGAAAAGTTTCCGCCTCCAAGGCTGATTTTCAGACCCTTTTATGCTACCCAAACGGTCCAAAGCCAAACGTGCGACGATAACGTTAAATATAATATGCTCAAATGTTTAATATAAAATACGTAATCTATTTTCCTAAATAAATATATTAATATACTAAATAAATGTATCTTTTATAAAGTTGACAAAAATATATTTTGTACGATATAATTATTTTTAGAAATAAACTATTGCATTTTTAACGTAAAATAATATTTAAGGGAAAATATCCGCGAAAAATTAGGAGTTTAAATACGGGGTGTTAGAATTCATGAATAAGTTAGTTCGTTCTGGCGGCTATCACAATTTCTTTTTGGTGATTTTCAATGATATACATATATGCAGTAAGGTGGAACAACGTTGCCAGACTTGCCACCCACCAATTGTCCTTGGTTTTAGGAGATATAAATTCCCCCAGTTGTATGCAAATATAGAAAGTGGGCATGGGTAAGAGGGAGGTGGATTATTTAGGTTATGTGATATATGCTGCTGATGTGGCAGCGAATGAGGAGAAATTTTGAAGGAGTTGCGGGGTTTTCTCGGGTTAAGAGGATATTACCTTTTACAGCAAATTCATAGCGGGGTATGCTCAAATAGCCTTGCTGATGAGGTTTTCGAGGCCTTTACTCAACTATAAATGCCATGAACTCAGCATCCATCTCGCTATGATGGATTTCACACAATTATTTATTTTGGCGTCGGATGCATCCAATTCTGGGCTTGGAGCTGTTCGAATGTAAGGGGAACATCGTATTGCTTCTATCTGTTAAACCTTGGGGTTTGGAACCGCCTAAAGTTCAGACATGACATGGAGCTCAGCTATGGCTATGGCTATGGCTATGGCTATGGCTATGGCTATAGCCTATAGCTTATAGTATTATCCAAAAATGACGACTTTAATTATTGGGTCATGTTTCATCATCAAACAGATCTTATTGGAGCAGCCTGAAGTAGGGGTTGAGTATCACAGTTGGGTAAGCAAGCTCATGAATTTCGACTTTGACATACACTACAAACCTCACGCATCAAATAAAAGTGGCGGTTGACTCGTCCGATGAATTTGCTAATGTGGTTAAATTAGGCACCATAATGACTACTTGTGGGGTGCCAACAAAGCAACTCAACAAGGAATTTCAGCGAGACTCTTCCATTCAACGGTTTGCCACAGATCTGTCACAGGGAAAATTTAGAGAATGGCATTGTGCTATACAAGGGGAAGCTTGTAGTTCCTAGCACATCCACTTTTATTCTAAACTGCTACCGCAATGTGACGACTCTTTGGTTGGAGGGCCCTCTGGAGTCTGTTGTATTTAAAGCCTTGGAATGGTTCTCGCAGGGGATGCGAATAAACGTGGCTCATCAAGTTCGAGCTTGTGATATTTTTCAGCAACAAAAGTACTTTACGACGCACCCTTCGGGTCTCTTTCAATCTATTCCTCTGTACCTATTTCCATCCAGGTTCGGGTGGACATTACAATGGATTTTGCAAATTGCTCTCCATTTAGCATTAGCTTATGCTGTTGACTACTGATACTTGCAGGTTTTTTATATCGCTTGAGGGATGATTAATATTGTCTCGTTCCCTTTCTCTGTGTTTGGGTGATATATCTGAATTTAAGGGTTTAGTGTTTTTGGTTTCTTTTCTAATTTACTGTAAGAGAGACACCCCTTGGTGTTCCTAATCTTCCTATAATAGATTCATTACTTGTAAAAATGGAAAAGCTGTTTAAGAATTCAATTGGTTTTACGCATTTGCAGATTATACTTCTTCTTCGATCTTGTGGTTCTCATGGAAGTTTCATGGATCCAGAAACATTGAATCCGCAATTTGATGTGCTTCGTGGCAAATTTGACTGGATAGCTATTTTATGGGAACGGGGACTATTGCATGATAATCCTCATGGTAAACAAGCATTACTTAACTTCTGTTTACAGCTAAAGTTATGCACTTTGAAGAGTAGGCTTATTCGTTGAAATTCTTGCCTATCGATGTAGTTATCCATTCCTCTATTATTGATTGCCTTCTTTTTTATGCTTCAGTTAGATGCCTGATCATGAAGTCGTTCCTGGAGATTGAATGGAAGAATCATGGCAACTGCAAAGCACTTTTTCCAGAGGATTTTTTACTCGGGGCATTTATGCAAGGGCTGAATGATCCAGTTCACCACAAAGATTTTGGTTTGTATATCTAAATTATTTCGCTTCTTCCAACTGTACCTGTAGTATTAAAAAACTATTCTTCCATGATGTACTTGGCACTTCAAAGTCAGTACCTATTTCTACCCAATTTACTTTTCAGCAATCTAAAATGACTTCTACTTGTATAATGATATCTTTTACCACTTCCAATGTTGGGACTTGGGAGTCAGCCTTAGAGCAGCTTTTAGAAAATTGTGCTCTCTTGTTGATGAATCCTCGTCCCTGAAAGTAAGCTTTTCAGAAACAGCTCAAATCAACGCTTATCTTCCTACTATTAATAGGGAAAATCAGATCATGCTAATGCATTAATAACTTTCGTTATTCCTCCCGCATCAAATTTATGGACTGTTCAAAAGTAAAATATTAAGTCATGGAATAACGTGCTTTGACTTTGTTAGCAATTGTCAAGATATTGACGATAGGCTGTGGCCTTTTCTGTTTTATTTGCTTGATGATTCATGCAGTTTATGAATATACTATGAATTCTGAGTTATGGCATTGTATTGCTTGTAACTTTTATATTGAAAACGTGTTGGAAATTTTGGTTCAATTGCTGTAAAATCATGGACCCTGTCATAAATGATATGTTTATCTATCTTTTGGAAGGTTTATATTCTCTGCATACTTGTTCTAGGTCTGAAAGGAGTCCACTCTTCGAAAACTATAGAAGCGGCTTCTAAGTTCTTCTACCACTATTGTAGTTTCCTGTGTGGGAGGTACGTATTAGTATATGTTATAGTTTCTGGCTTGCAATCTGTGTTATCTTAAATTATCAAAAAAAAAAAAAAATCTGTGCTATCTTAATAAGTATTCTGATGCACGAACAAATGATGATTAAGTGAGGAGAATTTCTTCATGGGGTCATATACGAACATGAGGAGCTCATGGAAATTTGTTACGCCAACTCTTCAATTTGCCTTGCTATACTCATATTGGACATGTTTCAGATACCTTGAAACCACTAAGATGAGAAAAGTATTGTCTTCAATTGAGACATGAGGTTTACAACAAAGAGGGCCAGAAATGTTTAGTCTTATGAAGGCCCTGTTCTTTTGGGGACAGTTCAGCTCACTTTAATTGAGCTTAGCTACTTTCCTCTCACAATTTCAGTTTAGCTCTCAGCTCACTTCAGTTTAGTTCAGCCCAAAAGAACAGGGCCTAAGTTAAGGATTAGAAAACATGATATGCTAATTGCATAGTATGGCAAAAAAGCGAGTCAAACTAAAGCTCCTGAGGGATAGGACCTAAGAGGCTATGAATATTACTCATTCCACCACGAGGCTTGACGAAATCTATACCTCATAATCTTATTTTTTCTCTTCAATTACAACTCAGGTAATTTAGACTTAGGGGCAAATTTATATACTTCCTCCGTGACAAAATAGATGTTACACTTTGACTTTCACGCTTGTCGATGTAGTACTTTGACCATTAATAACTTTAATTGTGTATTAGTAAAAATTATAAGAAGTTAATATTATGAAAGTATACATTAAGACGGACCCAACAACATATCATATAGTAATGGTTGATTTTATCTAAAACTAAAAAATGCATGGTCAAATATAGTAGGTGAATAGTGCAATTTTCAAAGTGTAACATCTATTTTGTTACGGAGGAAGTACGTTTTTTCATCCCTTGTAAAGATACTTGGAATGATATTTCATGATAACATAAAACTTTCTCAAGTTGATGTTCCAATATTAGATGCTTTAAGCGAGTTTGAATTTTTCTTCAAATAAAGTTGACGGATTCATATTGACAAGGCCTCTTCCACTCCTGCCGAAAAATGCCTTCAGTGATTGGATGATAAAGTTTCTAACTGGTGTATGAAAATAGTGATGCAAGCAATGTTATCACGATTAGGATTCTACCCCGTCAAAAGAAATAAAAGATTTTTTTTTACTTTGGAACAAGAAGACCTTGCAGAGGATCAAATTGTAGGATCAAATTGTGGGATCTGATCGTCGGATTGACAAGTTTTACAAAAACAATGGAGTATAACATGATATTCGAAAAAGTTAACTCGTAATGAAAGTTAAATACAACTAAATAAGCTGTTTAAGTAGTATATTGCATATTAGTCAATAATTCACAAGTTGCAACTACTTTGCTAAAAAATGCAACATATGTACCATAAACATCATTTTGGTAATTCTTTTTCCTAGAAATGTCAGCAACAAATCGTTGAATTGGGGAATGGGTATTGAATTAGATCATAAATTGAGGAACTAGTGATATTTCTAGTGAAGGATGAAGACTGTTATGGGACAGAGAAGCATGGAGGTCAAAGAATTAGGAGAAGTGGAGCACAAAGATCTCATGACCGAACTCTTTGATCTATGTTTAGAGGCATCTTAGTTTTTTTTTTTTTTGAATTTTATTGTGGCCACTTGTGGGTAAATACCTGATAGTTTAGTAATCTATTATGGGCTCAAGCCATCAGGGTTTAACACGCTATAAGAGGTCTAATTCTTCCCTTATGAGCAAGATTGTTAAAACCGTTTCAGGATCGCGATTCTAATGATCCTATTGTTGATTAAGATCATCAACTATCCTATGGATGATCCTAACGATCCTAAACAATTCTATTTCCGGTTCTACATGGGTATGCTTAGATCCCTATGTTGATACAAGTTGTTTGATCGATCTGGGTCCTACATATCATGTATTTAATAATATCGGGTGCAGGTTTACAGTTGGTAACAATTTTCCATCTGGGCGATGATCTCGCAACACATAGCCCATGTGTGGCGTATGGAGTCTCTATATTTTCTACTTCCTTCATTCTTTTTCTATTGCAACAATGGAACTTTTACACTATTCACCCACCACCCTTTCACTATCTAGTGTGATTTTTACGTAAGGAAAAATATAGTCATCTGGGGTCTTGTTAGATTCGTCTCGATATATATACTTTCAAAATTTCAAATTTTTATAATTTTTACTAAATAGTAATTATAGATATTACTCGTTAAAGTTGTGCATTGGCAAGCGTGAAAACTCAATTGTTGCAATAGAAAAAGAACGGAGGAAGTACATGCTACGGTTGGAAGAGAATCTATTTTTCACTCTTTCCCATTATAAGAGTCCTATATTTACTTTGCTGCTTTGAGAAAAGGACTTAATGCAGATCTCAAGTCCCATATTACTTTGCTGCTTAGAGAAAAAGACTAAATGTAGATCTCATGTGTAGTATCGTAGTCTAATCGTAACATACATATTTTCAGCCAAGTCTATAAACCTACGTGGTATACCCCTTCTTTGACATTGCCCACCAAAGTGCATCTCTAGATACCTTGGCATAAGCCTTCTCTAGGTCAATGAAAATCATGTGCAGATGGTTCTTCCTCGCTTTAGAATATTCTATCACTTGTCTCATAAGATTTATGAATTCCATGGTGGATCGTCCCATTATGAACCTAACTTGGCCCTTTTTTTCAATTTATGCTTTATCACTCTCCTGGATTACATAGTATTTCTCATAAGCTTTATCACCATATAGTTTGAGCATTCTTGATCTCCTTAGTTTATATAAATTGGCACCAAGGTCCTTTACTCCTTTTCCTCCAATCTTGCTCTGTAGTCTATCCTGTCTGTCCTTCAAATCTCATAATGATTTGAAGATTTGATGGTTATCAAATCTAAGGTAGTTTGACCTACTGATCAAGTGATGGTCCTGACTCCTGAGTGTCTCAATAGGGTAACGATGTGGAATTTTGGATTTTATTGATCAAATACAAATAACAAATCCTTTTAATTGTTTTACAGGGAACACATTCTGTTTCTTATCAAATTAGCATCTGTAGCAAGACAGCAGTCTCTTGGCCGATCTGGTTTAATGAGCCTCTCTGAATGCATCTTTTCTGCAAGTGAATCTTCAAAGGTATCTGCAGCTGAGGGGAATGGTGTTGATACTGGCGGAGCCCGACAATGCATTGATGCCTTATCTGATATGAATGGAACAAGGTCGCCGAGAACTCAACATTGTGCCGACAAAGCAGACTTAATTGACAGTCTGAGGTTTATTTTTGAGAATTGCAAACCACATTTCAATCCTAATTACCGTCTCAGAGGCATGCAACTTCTCATTACTGACCTTTTAATTTATATTGCCATGATGCATATTAATCCTTTCTTCTGTCATTGCCTTTGACCTGAAAGTTTGTTATGTGTCAGTTTGCGAGAAAGTGCTAGAAGCTGCTGTTTCACTAGTTTGTCCTGACGAGCTCTCCCTTGAGACAATTTTGCACTTCATAGCAGCCTTGCCACGTGAATTTACTGATAGTGGCGGTAAGCAAGAACTTCTGATATCCTTTTTATGAGTTGTATATTCAACCATTCCCCTCCGTTTCTCCGTGCTTTGGGCTGATATTACCTCTCTTCTGATTTTGCGTTTCCTTTTTTTCTTTCCTTGGGAAGGAAAGACGCTTGATTAAGTTTCGCTCAATTACTAAATATCGGTTGACACTACAGAGTACAGACCATACCCATGAGGGTTCTCAAACTAGAGTCAAAATCAGTGGCTAAGTGTTAAGAGTTCTTACAATATTCGTGCTCTTGCCACAAAATGGAAAGAGTGCTTTGTGCAATCGGACTGCTGGAGGGGATATTAGCAAGATAATGTTTCTTCTTTGACAAGTTATTTGCAAGATAATGTGCTAACCTATTTACTGCTCTCTTAACAATAGGCCACCGACAAGCTCGAAAGAACTTCCTCATTTCTGGATTTAATTAGCCAAAGTATTCTTGGGTACACCATGTGCTTCTACTGACACACCTGCATCTTCCATTGCTTGCACTTTTGGATTCCATTTAACTTCTCCAACATCTGCTTGTTTAATCGGTCAAGCTGCACTAATTTCTTTAGAGCCATTATGCTAGCATTTTCGTTCTAGTCACGGCCTACCATTCCGAACTTGGCGAGTTGGTCATTTTTAATGTCTGCATCTTGGTAAAACCCTCTTGCAGAGCTTTCTCATTTGGACTGCTGTTGGTGCACCGTGCACTCTTCAAGTGTTCATGCTCCAATCCGTTCTTGCAGTGCTTCCTAGATTTGTCGATCATCTGTGTAACTGTGTTGCATGGTGGTGATACCTGGCAAGTTTGTTGCTTGGCCTTCAGTATTGTCTCATATCAAAACTGCAATTTCTTAACTTCTTTCTGAACCTCCATTTGTTGTGACTTCAGAACTCATGCCCACCAGTCTACCATTCGTTTTTCAGACTCTTTACAGAGGTTCTTGGGCTTATTGCACTTTGAGATAGGTCTAGCAAGATGACAATCATGCAGGAGTGCATGTCATTCTCCTTTCTTCTGCACAATGAGGACTTGTTCTCTTGTATAACTTCCTCTGCCAAATGCACTTGTGTGTGTTAAATCTCCTTACAGGTCCACCATATATATTCTTGTTGGGACGATGCATCACATATTCTTCCATTATTTAGTCTCTGGTGAGGAAATCTATATAAAGCCATTACCCTCCTTCATTTTGTTTTCTAAATCTCGATGGTATACTAGGTAGTCCCAATGTCACTCGAGCAGAAACGATTGAAATGGGTAGAATCAAATCCACTCCAATGGGAAGTAAAATTTTCTTGGGCACTCTTGTTTTAGGCCCTCATATCCCAGTCAAGAAGGTCTGCAATCGGTTGATTTTCATTCTTTGATGGGTCCCAAAATTTGCTCAAAAGACCTAGTTGCGGCTGCCACTTGCTTACTATTCTTGACCATTTCGTGTCCTTTTTATCTCTTTTTGCAAGATCTCCCTTCATATGCTCCTCCATGTATAACTTGAGTTGGATGCATCTGGTGCCTCTGCCTCCAAGAAGTTATTCTTAGGAAAATTCCTAGCTTTCAGGAGTTGAGAGACTAGGGACTTTGACATCTGAAATAAATGTGATCCTTGCTGCACTAGTAGCCACTAACCAAACATATAGATATCCTGAATCCAAGACCCCTTGTATCCTTCTGCAAGTACATGCGACTTCAACTTAATTGGTGTAAGCTATATTTTTTTCTGTTCTGGTTCTTACTGACCTTACCAAAATATCCTAATTATCATATGGTGGTAGCCTGGTAGGTCTAGGCATCTATCTGGTCACCTTGTAACTTATAAGGTGGATGATGAAGCACATTCTCTTCCTAAGTGAAAGAATGAACTCAAAGTGCTCTCGTTGCCTCATTAGTTCTGTGTCTATAAAGTCTTTATGGTGGATTTTTAGGTGAATGTCCACACAGGACAGTAATAATTGTGACATGGGCAAAGGTTGAAGATTCATGAAGGTGTATTTAGAGAACTTGGATGGAGGAGAGGAGGGAAGATTTTTAGCTAGGTTGCTAGAGGAAGAACCTAACACTATATGGATAGCGCATGTTGCTGGGGAAAATTTTGGATTTCAGCTTGATATATATTCCTAAATCTTGCTAATAGCGTTGAGGGATGCCCCTATTCATTTCCATTTGATTAAGGAATGACTATTTATCTGCAATAACTTATCCAAGGAGATTGCACCCACAGACAAAAGGAAGCCAAAGTATAGAGCCTTCATTCAGTTATGGTATCCTTGTCCATTAATTGAAAGTTTTTATCTGCATTGTGCTAGTTACATTTGGTTATATATTTGTGTTTGATATATTTTTAATGGTTTTAGAATTTACTCTCTTCTTATAGTAATGTCTACCCTTTTTTGTGGCCGAGGCTTCAAATCGAGCTGAAAATTCATTTAATAAGAAGCATCTTTCAATGAGCACAGGATAGAAGCTTTCCTTTTGGGTTCTAAATCGGATTGGTTTCCTTAGCACAAAAATGGAGCTTCCCATTGAAGGTCATGAGGCAGAAGTGATGGCTTTCCTGACTTCGCTGGAAGCTAACAGGAAGAAAAGGGAAGTTGTGACTAAGGCTGACAAAAAAGCTTTCGAGAGGGGATAACATATTGTAAATGGCTAGTGTGAACCATGAAGCTATATCATGGAAGTCAGGGAGCTAGATTTCCAAGGTCAGAGAGGTATGGTGAAATGGATTTTAAGAAAGTACTGTTGTGGGAACCTGGAAATTGATGGTGGGAGAATCTACGTTTTTATGGTCCTCATAGTTTCATGATGGCATAAAGTTATTCCTCTTGAAAGAAAACATCAAACTGTGGAAAGATGACATACCTTCTTTGAGGGGAAAGATATATGTTCTTGTCCACCATCCAGACGATGTTTTTTTCCTTCACCATCCTAAATTGTCAACCTGGATTGATTGGTCTGGATACTACCTTCTTTGAGGGGAAATATATATGTCTTGTCGCCACAATCAGCATTTGGTTGGTATTCAACCTTGAACAACATTATTTATTGATGGGGATTTGGTTCTTTAGCTAGAGATTGTTTAGCCATTTCGATAGTGACTAGCTTCTTGTATCTTTGTGCTATGTATCTGACATGACGTGGATCTAGATTTCAAGGTTTGTTGTAATGATTACTGTCTTTATATCCCTTGTACATGGTGCTTGTATTTCCCTTCTTTTGGAACCCGTCTATGTAGCTTTGTATCCTTCTCTTTTTGTTAGTCTTCCCTTGCAACGAATATGATGGTTGAGAGTGAGATTGCAATCATTGTATGGTTAGATTGTTTCTGGTTATGAATTTTATTTTTCTAACTGTAGCTTCTTGTTGTAGGTTCTTTAAGGATGAAATTGCAGGAATGGTTTACTGGAAATAACAAGCAGAATTGTGCTGCAAACTGCTCTAGTTACAATAAGCATATTACTCAGGGTCTGTGTGACTTCCCGAGAAGATTTACCACTCGTCAATACTTTTCTAATGCTGGGGTTCATTATGACGACGAAGACTTCGTTGCATGGTGCGCTGAAGCGGAAAGATGGACGAGAGTTCTGTTTCTTCGTGTAGAGGAAGAACACCAACTAGAACCTCTTTTTAAGGTGGTGTTTTTTTCTTTAATAATTCATTATCTTACTCAGGATACCTTCTCTTTTGTCTTTTCTTGTGAGGAGCTTGGGATTGGGGGGGGGTAGCAAATCGTATTCCTTGGGTGTGAAAAGAAACTCATCCGATACTGGACTGTTAATTATGTACTATGAAGCATATTTTCTTTTGAACATCCTCTCATTTTCTGGGATATGGCTGCATTCACCCACCTTGCTGACGTTCTGCTTCAGAAAGGACCTGATTGGGGTTAGTTGTTATAATGCTGTGAATTGTTCATATGTTCTTGCCAAATTTCTTTTCCCTTCTTGGTCATGTATTTTCAAAGGGAAATCTGGTCACAAGGAATAAATTGTTTCTAGGGGAACAAATAGCGTGGGACTCGCTTTGTTAAAGAATAGCACACCTGAGACACCAGGGTACAAAGTGCATAAGATGATGTCTTCCAGGGCACTTTGAGGCGCTTCAGGTGATAGAGGCACCAATCGTTCTCCTGTTTGAATTAATTGCTTTTCAAGTACCTATAAAATAGAAATCATAAAATCTGTAATATTTTCTTCTGTAAGAACATGCAGTCTTATGTACAATACTTTGTCAAAGTCAATCACTTTATTTTGGTTACCTTTATAATATGTGATTCTGTGTGCAACACTGTTTACGTCAGTGACCATATTTCATATAAAAAAATTGTGTGCCTCACTCTGCCAAGTCACGGGCTTTCAGGGCTTGTTTTTATACCTAAGCTCCAGGACCTTCAATTGTTTATTGCGCCTCATGCTTTTTCAAATGCTTGTTTGGTCCATGTTATCTTTTGAGTTTCAATTGAAATTTCGTATATGCTGATACTCTTTAACTCTTAAGTCTTAACTTTTAACTTGGATCATTTATGATTTTCTCTCTCAAATAGTAATATTTCATTCACTTTTCACTTGAACTTTTATATATGCTGATACTTTTTAAATCTTAACTTTTAACTTGTATCATCATGATTTTCTCTCTCAAAGAATAATGTTTCATTCACTAGCTAGTTTCAAACTCTCTGATATTCTGCAAAACTATTCTATTGTTTGTTTTGATGATGTCGTTCCTTTTTGACTCTCTGTTAGTGTATCCAAGTTTCCTTTTCTTGCTTTTTGACGCATTTAGCTCGTTGTCCACTATGAGCATATAGGTTTTCCTGAAGATCTGAATTGACTCTTTCTGTATGCTAAGAAAGCTTGTCTATTGGATTCCTTTTCCGTTTAAGGTTATCCTGCCTACTTGTTGCCTTTTCCTTTATTAATTTACTAAATTGCTCTCTTTCAACTCCTGTTTGAAAATTCTCATTTGCATCAGTGATCTCTTTTTGGTATAGAATACCAAAATTTTCTGTTGTCATTCTGTACTATCTCTTAAACGCAAAGGCTCTTTTGTTGTTCCCGTCTGTTTTTCTGCTTGTACAACCTTGTTTCAGGGGGGTTATAGGTTTTGGGCATATCCTGATGGAATTTTATTTGTTTGTCTATAATATAAAGGGAAACTCAGTGGCTTGTTATTGTTCATATCTTTCTCGTAGAGATAAGCTGTACACTTGTACCTTGTAAAGCACCTAGAACATGAAAAGTAGCATTGGGAGCTATCCTGAATCCTGATGCCGTGGAAATAGTTGGATTGCTTTTCTTGAGCTTTTTTCTTCTGTAATGCTATGTTTTCTATAGCTGCTTAATTATCAAATCAAGTTGAAAATAGATTTTAGCTTGAGCATGTTGATGATGGATTGATGATGATACTGCTTTCTTTTGACGTGACTTGTTTCTCCTAAAGATCTTCTGATAGATGGATCTGTTTGTGAACTTATTATGGCAGCTTATTGAAGAAAAGGGTGTCACCATCTGCCAGCAAAGCAGCTTGGGGGAGTGGATACCTGTGAAGTTTCTCGTGTTGCTCTTGAGCCTGGTTCATGAGCTTGAAATTGTGCAGATAAGCACTGATGATTACTTTAAAGCAGAACTTAAAACTGGTTCAAAAGCCGAGTTGAATGCCTTAGTATATACGAGTTGTCATGTTGCTGAAAAATTTGCTGACGTTTTACTAATCATATTGGTAATAAATTCCTTATAATTTTATCGACTATATGTGCTGTTTGTGTTTGAGCACTACAATTCTACAAGTCATAACTAATATTGGATATCTGTCTTGAGTGCAGGAGAAGTTGATCTCTTTTGCTGAATTGTCTTGTTCAATGTTCTGGTCTAATGCTGTAGTGGACACTAGACTACCTGGTTCTGTAACTGGAAAGTTAGGTGGCCCTAGTCGACGGCGACTATCTTCTCCTGTGACAGCTGTTGTCTTGCAAGCTGTATTATCTCTTTGCTTTTGTACTCTTTTTTTTTTGTTGATAATTTTGCTTTTATTCTCTTTGGTGCATGTTTCTATGCTATTGCATTTGCACCCTCCCATGCTGTCCCCCCGTAGGGTGCGTGCTTTATCTACCCAGGAAAGTTTGTTTAGTAAGCTAGTTGTCAACCTCTTATTGCATGGATCTCGGCATTTAAACCCTTATCTGGCAAGTATCTTTGACTTTGTGAGGAAAGAGATTAAAATAAGGACATGTGCTTGTTGTGCAATGTCAAAGTCTACTAAATGCAGCTGATAGTTTTCTCCACATCAGAGTATTAGAATTATATGCAAATTCTGTTGGTAATTTGGGTTGTGGATACCGCAGCTTATGTTTGTCTATTATCTGGTCAAAGTGTGTCTGGTGATTATGTGCTCGTGCAGCTTAAGGTTTCATTGCCATTGCTTAACTCATCATAAGGTTCATAGTCTTGTAAAGGTTCAGCAACTAATTTCTTTTCTCGATGTGTTGACAGATTGTGTCTGTGAGAGCTGTTGCAACTATCTCATCATGGTGCAAACATATCAAAGAAAGTGCTAGACTAAATATTGCTTTCAGTTTCTTGTGGAAATTCTTTGACAAGGTTGTTTCCTCAGCCATCAGTGACTCTGAGGTATGGTAACATTTTCAAATTAGTTTCCACAAGATGTTTTCCTTTAAGTTTAATAGTTGGAGTGTTGACCTTTACTTGAACTCCAAGATTTCTATAAATTCTAGGAGGTGCTATATACCCATTTACTATATTTCTAAAGGGAACTGGATCCTCTCCTGTTCTGTAGTTGAGGGAATAATTGGCACTTGGCAGACACGTGACAATGTGGCATAGTTGGTTTTAGAGGTTGGTGATTTATTTTTCTCTTCTCTCTCTCACTTTCTTTGTGAGTTGCACAACAATCTTTGTGAACTTCATCGCTGCAACCATCCATCGCCCCAAATATATTCCTTCTCCATAGTCTTACCATAAAACCACCATTATCAACCAGCAAAGTAGTACCGTCATTGTCTACGGTGGCAGCAAAGCTGTTGCAATCTTATGAAAAACCCTAAAGAAAATGGTGAACCTTTTTGGATAATAGGTGATTTTTACTTTTTAGAGCTGGTAATTATGTCCATTATAGCATGAGTGAGGTTGAAGGAGGAGGGAGGAAAATAATCTTAAATTAACTGAAGAGTCTGTATTTGAGTTATCACTGGATAGCATCAAAAGTTCTTCAGTAGTTGGGCTGTTGGGGAAGGTGGACAAGGAAAAAGAGAAGAATTAAAACGTTGGAAAGTACTGCCAAAGATATCTTATTCTCTGAAAACCAGTGCTGCAGCTAGATCAGTATATATTGGAGGTTGTTAAGGTGGAGGACGGGAGCTGGAGAGAGGAAAGAAAGGGGTTAGCTTTGTGGCTGCAATTCTAAAACCTCATATCTAATGAATCCTTTGATGGTTTCAAGCGTGTTGAGCAGCAGTGGCCAGCTAAGGAGGTGGCAAAGTTTAGAAGGGGGCAAGAGGGAGAGAATGGAGGAAAAAGGCTTTCCTTTTACTTTTTTTGAGTGTTGCCACGGGGGGACAGGGGGGGCAAAGCTGTACTACACTTTTGGTGTCAATTCTCAAATTACATGTTTTAGCTTTTAGTAATGAATCTTTGTCGATTTCTTGAAAGATAGTTCCTTTATTAACAGAAAATTCTCCTATTTATTCTGAGTAGAAAGCATTACTTCAAATTGACTGTAACTCTTTATATTAGAGAAACATCAGGCTAGATCCTTGTGATCAGGTATATAATTGATGCGTCTGACGAATAATTCTTTAATGTAAGTTCCAAGTCTTACCATGCACTCTATCGCATATGCCTTTTGTTTTTTTATTCCACTCACTACCTTTGATAGTTTGATGTCTTCAATCAGACTAGTGCAGAGATTTATTTGGCTGCTTATGAAGCTCTGAGTTTTGCTCTTAAAGCTTCTGTTCCAGTGATTTCTTCTTCAACTGTCAATTTCATTCAAGACATGAGTAATTCCTCAGATCCAGTGGCGAAAAATAGGCCTTTTCTTGATTCTATGACTGTAAGATTTCTCAATCACATAAATGGTTTCCTTGCTGTTCAGCAATTAGCACGGACAAGGAGGGCGGCATTAATGACCTGGAAGGTATTTTCCTATGTACTTTGTACCTTTTAACTTTGCTACCGCTTTGTAGCCCCCTCTTTTTTTTTCTTGAAAAGTAATAAAGAGGCGTATAGAAAGACACCAAGGAGATGTTAGCCATGTACAAATGGAGGGTGAAGGAAAAAATCACATGCCGTTGAGTACCAAGGGGAAATCTATCCACAAATACAAGAAAAGTCAAATTATCTCTTTGACCTTTTAGATTTGTATTATTTTGTGACTGCGTTTTTTAGGCATGGAAATACTGTTTGAATAATCTTGTACTTATGGCTGTAATCTCTGTATTTGCAGTCAAGTGAACAACTGACCATGGTCGCAGTAAAAGGGCCAAAGTCCAACTCAAAGGCTAATATTTAAGTTGATTTAATTACAGACAAGCACCAACTGTTTGTTAGATTGAATCTACATAAGACCCCCCCCTTCCCCTTCTCAAAGACCGGAGCTAAAATGATACATTTTGGATTAGGCTGTTATGTAAGTTCGGGTCATGGATATGAATTTAGTAGTAGTTCTGGATGTAACGACAGTGGCTGCTTGTCTTTTTGCACTTCTTTCATGTTATATAGAAGGAGATTCTATGTTAATTTTTATGTTGTCTAGGAACTTAAGAAGGTTAGGCATGAATGCATTTCTTTTCCTTTCTATCTTGTAATGCAGGCCTTGCTGACTTGGCTTGGCATCACATCCCAGTCTCATGGCAAATCAATGAGCCATGTTTCACTTTAGGTTCTTGTAAGCTTTTCTTATTTGTGAGACTAAATACTTGACACACTTCTTTTAGGAAGCTTGCAAGTGCATAACCAATAATATCTCTTATTCCCTATAAATAAGAATTATAAATAGTTGATATTTTGAATGTTTACGCTTGCCAATGCATAAATTTAATCATTAATCTCTTTAATTCCCTATAAGTAAGAACTAAAAAGTTGATATTTTGAAAGTATATGTCGAGATGAATCTAACAAGATCCTGCATGGTTATTTGGCCCTGCGTGAAAATCACAAGAGATGGTTAAAGAGAGTGTGTGAATAGTGTAAAAGTCAAAGTGTGTCAAGTATTAAAAAATGGAGGAAGTATATAGTATTATAGGTAATCACCTTATCCTCCAGTTTCTTGCAGCTCTCTTAATGTTTTTCTTTTACGTTTCTTACCATGTCAATTTGCATCAGTGTATGATTCAATTCACCATGTCTGAATAGAGAATATCTTGCGGAATTAATTAGTTATTGTTAAAATGATTTAGTGGGTGTGCCTAGAAGCTATATTATCAATTCCATACCATGCTTTTCAAAATGGAGTCCAGCTCGGGGATGGTGATACTTTCTTTTCAGATGATACTGTCAGATTTATCTTTACTGACCTTGTTGAGAGGTAAGAAGTGAATCCATAGAATTCGTTTATTTAGAGTTTAATAGTGAGCCTGAGATGTAAATCAATGCTGGCTTTCTAGCTATTAACATGGTTATATTGTTGTCCTTTTCTTTTATTATTGAGGTAATTGTTTTGGCTCATCAACATCAACTCGAATGAATTTACAGCCTAGAGACTGCTGGAGAGGATTCTGTTTTGTCCATGTTAAGATCAGTTAGAATGGTTTTGGATCTATTAACTTCAAGCTGCTCATTTGTCTCGGCACCGAATGGGGTTGATGCACAGGTAAGGGTTGATTTTCACTTATTTTATAGATTCTTTCTACTGGTAATGGAAATCTTTTGGTTCCTTTTGTTTTTATTTATTTGGGTTGTGGATAATAACAATCTTGAGTAGCTATTGCTGGTCCTGAGTTCGAGTGAGTTTGAGGAAGTATGTCTCAAATGGGGGCAACTTTTTAGATATAAGGATTGTAGATCTGAGCTAGGTCATGGAAATTTTGTGCCCTAGAAACATGTTTCAGATAATTTAACTCTTATGTTGGTCCAGACTTTAAGTGAGTTTGAGAAAGTACGTCTTACCAGGTGGCGACTTTTAAGGACAATTGTTGTCAATCTGAGGAAGGCTTTCTATGTCCTGACACTTTACTTACGAGAAACATGTCTTTGAAGATGTAACTCTTATTCTTCTTGGCTTAGGTTTAACTGATGCTCAACGAGACTGGCACATGTTTTATAATTACTTTTCTTCTAGACAACTCACAGTTTCCTTAATTTGTATTTTCTTAATTATTTCTTAATCTTAAAATTACTTCATTTTGTTATGAGGTCTGGTGTTTTTTCCTGGCTCTCTTTAGTGTAAGGTGATTTCAGAGAAACTATAGTATCAAACTCTCAATGGGAAGAATATGCAGACCGTGTTTGACATTACTGCTGGTTATGCTATTATTGCTACCCCATGGAAGCTCGTTGTTGATGTCTTTTGTCAAATGATTAAGGGGCTGTTTGGCTCACATAAGAGAAAGGGAAAGGAAATAAGAACGGGAGATAGGGGGAGTAATCAAGATAGATAAATGGGAAAAAAGCGTTTGGTTGAGATTCGGTAAAGAAATGATTGCCCTTAACTTCTGTTTGGTTCAAAGGCAACCAACTCTTAAACACTGACTTCCTTCCATCATATTCTCTCTCCCAAACTCCTCCCCCCCCCCCCAAAAAAAAAAAAAAGATATTCATTCTTTCTCCATATATACAGTGAGCTGTCAATGACTCAATGCCTCCAAGTCTTCAATCAGCATCTTAAACAACAAACACCATGGGAAAGCATATCGTACCATCACCATCTCTGCCTTTCACCACCACCATCTCCGCTGCATAATAATTGTGGTTTGGCTATTGGTGTTCTCATTGGATCTACCAAGACTCCAATCTGGTAGGTTACGATTCTCATGCTCCTCTACATTAAATTTCGATGGTGGTGGTTCATCTTGATGTGCATGTAGTTGTTTTGAGGACCGGGACAAGTTTTCAGATTTGTGGTTCTCTAGATGTTTACACGGAAATACATGTGCAGACGGCTTTTGTGTGGAAGTTTGCAAGGGAGTGGTGGCAATTTTGGAGTTGGGTGTTTGAGTGGGGATCACATAGGTGGTGATGGTTGTGGTGGTAATGGGGGTGATGGTGGTGAGGTGCTGGAGGTGAACTAGCGGTGGCTGTGGCTGTGAACGATAGTGGTGAGTGGTGATGACATGATGGTTGATGCCAAACTGAATATGGTTCAAATCCCATTGGGGGGGGGTTGAGGGGGATCAGGATTAATAGTTTTGGGGTGAACCAATTCAGCAAAAATAAATAAAGGGAACCGAGAAAAAGTGAACCAAACATCTTCAAAAGGAATTGGAAAAAAGTGGATCAAACATCTTAAAAGGGAATTGAAGGGAACAGTTTCGTTTCCCTTTTTTGATTACCCTCTACAAACGCCCCCTAAAACTCAAGATGGAGATTACTTCTTCTGTGGTGAGACTGGTGACACTTTAAGAAGATATGTTGCTTTTATTGATTTTACCCTCCAGCATATATGAATATCTCTTGGAGCCTTCAATTTTGGAGAGTAGTTGATTACAGATAACTAATGAAACAATCCAATATTCACTTGGTTCTTGATTATGCCATTCCTTTTGCTTGACCTCTCAGTCTTAGCTTGATGTATTAGTCTATGGAGAATACTTGTTTTTTTTTTGTTAATGATACTTCTCTCTATTAGAAAAATCAACGCTTATTGTTAGCTTAGTGTTAGCTTGGACACCGCACATTCTGGTAGTTGGAAAGGTTGTGAGAACTTTGTTTTCCATTTAATTGTTTTGTGGTATGTAGGGGTGGGTCAAGTGGTGTCATATGGGAATCATCTGATGTTCAGGTTAAGTTCATTTTGATTGCTAATCAGATACTCCCTCTGCTTTTTTTTATTTGCTACATTGTTGTTTTCACTAGTTTTTAGGAGATGTCCCTTTCCATGTACTTTTTGACCCCTTTAGCATTAAATGAGGTGGGAAAAGGTGAAAAAGTAGTACTTTTGGGTGGAAAAAGAGAGAAACAAATATAATAGTATTACTTTTTGGTGGAAAAAGAGAGAAACAAATATAATAGTATTACTTTTTGGTGGGCCAAGTCTCCTAATAAGGAAAGTTGAAACAATGTAGCAAGTAAAAAAAAGCAACCATTTAAGGAAAATGTAGCAAGTAAAAAAAAGCGGAGGTAGTATTACTTTTGTTTGTCAGATATTGATAACTCATACTTCGTTTTGTGATTAATTAAGTATTTCTTTTCCGACTTTTATTTTTTCCCCTTCCATGCTCAAGCAGTCTGATAATACCGATTTTGAGTGCACTGATCAGGTGGTCTTGCTAAGTCCTGAATTAATATAAATTGTGTTGGCTACGTCCTGGATCCTGATAATGTGCTTGTGCTTACTTTCTTCATTTTCTCCTGTAACTTGTAAGTGCTTGCTCAGCATTAAAAAAAGGGTTTACATGCTTAATATTGCTTTCGGGAGCACTATGGAACTCCAAAGTAATAGCAATCTAGTCGGTAAATTCCACAACATGGTGTCTTTTTTTTTTTTCGGGGGGGAGAAGGTGTGAGAAAGTAGATAAACCTAGATCACATACAAGGTGACAAGGGCTACCATGCTGATACTACCGAGCCTCTACATGTAGACATATTCCTAGTTCATGTTTGGTTGGCATACTGCATAATGTTTCAAGAATATAAGGTGCTGGGACTTCTGCTGATAATAGGATCAAGACCAATGTTTTGGTGCTGAAGAGGAGGTTTAGCACACTTATACACATTTGCAGATGATTGACCTTGGTGGCAGTGAGAGCACTGGATGTCCTTGCTTGGCATAATACTCTCATTTCTCTTTGTGGCGGTATTATTTGGTATCCTTTCTGTATGTTAGCTTCATACTCAATATTGAGAATTTCTTTTAGTTCAGATTTGGGATACAGGGCTGTTGTCTGACGAATGGATTTCGTCAAAGTATGAAGTTTTGTCTGTTATCTGGTGTATCAAGGTGGGTATAAGAAGAAAATTTATAGAAATGGGGTCTGGATGGGATGTCATGTATTGGTATATCAGATCGGCTTATCGGGTTTTAGGTGTGGTCTAATCATATTTCCTAGGATTGACTGACATCTTTCTGTTGTGTTTTCAGATGATCTGGCAACTAGTAAGGTCTTCTTGGATACTGCATACCAGCTGTAATAAGCGGAGGGTTGCACCTATTGCTGCACTTCTCTCTGCTGTCTTGCATGCATCTGTGTACAGAGAAGAGGAAATGCATGTGGCTGCTGATGGACCTGGTCCTCTAAAGTGGGTATGTTTTTTTTTTTTTTTTTTTTTTCTCACTTTGGCCTTTGAGAAGTTTCAAGTTATTACGTCTGTTTTATTGTCTGAAGTGGAGTAGTTTCATGCATGACATATATTGTGCATTTTTCTTGTAGTTTTGCGAAAAGGTTCTTGAAGAAGGCATGAAAAGTCCACGTACCATTCGCCTTGCAGCTCTTCACCTGTCAGGGTTATGGCTTTTAAATCCTAGGATCATAAAGTATTACATTAAAGAGCTAAAACTTTTGACTCTTTATGGATCCGGTGAGTTCGATGCTGTTGAATTTACCTTCTGCACAGGCTTTCATCATGATATTTATTAAGCTTGATAGGTTTCTAATAGTTAATATATTCTTTTGTTCCAGTTGCTTTTGATGAAGATTTTGAAGCGGAACTCACAGAGAATGGTGATGCAAGAACTGAAGTATCATTGTTGGCAAAAATTCCAGATAGCGAGTTGATGGAAGTATGTTAACCTATTCTATTCTCATTATGTTAGGAATAATACTCCCTGGATCAAATGCAATCTATAATTGTGTGGGTTGTGCAAGGCAGCTAGAGTTAGTGTTATGTTGAAACTTTTACATATGCAGCTGCAGAATTTAAATAATGACAGGGTTTTTGGTATGTCAGATTATGAGTGGGGATAGGGAGGAGAGGGAGTGTTGGTAAAGAAATTCTAGTATATTTTTACCCCATACAAACCAAACAAGGGAATTACAAGATTCTTACTTTAATACCAATCACCATATCCCCATCCCGCCTTTAATTTTCTGAAACCTAATCCCATGTGCCAAACCTCCTGCAATTATTACCTTTTGTCCTAGACATCCATGCTGTGCATTTTAAAGCGAGACAAATTTCTGGTTGATTTGTTGATTGCACCCTTCTAATGGCAGCATTCTGCTTACCCTTGGTGCTGTCTGAAAGCTGATCTTGTGATTGGGCGGCCTTCTGAGATAGATTTATGTCTATGTTGTTACTTCATGCATGCATTCTGAACTTCGGCTTAAGTTGATAGTCAGTGTGATTGGTGGTCAATTTACTCTTATTCGTTCGTTTCAGAGGACTGCTGGTCCTTGTCAAATCGTGGTTTATGCACCACTGTGCATCTGAAAGAACATGTGGTTCATCTAAAACAACATGAACTTTTTTTAGCAAATTTTCTAGGTAAAAAGAACATGCAGTTCAAAATCAAAGAACATGTTTAATCTTCATTCGTCAAAGAACATAGTTTATAAAGAAAAGGACATATATACTAAAAGAATATACAATTCAAAATTAAAGAACATATTTTTTAGATTTTAATTTGAAAAAAAAAATATCACCAATGAATTTGAAATTAAATACTAATGTCATGTTCTAATTAAACTAACATGTTATTATATCAACTGTTTAAATAAAAAACATACCTATATTGAATTGTACTTAATATTTTCTTGTTGAACATTTTTATATTCTTTTTCATATTGAGTCATGTTCTTTTTGTGTGTACTGACAGGTAGATAGAGTCATGTTCTTTATCGTACAACATCATGTTCAAAAGAACATAGGCCGTAATGAAAATAACATTGAATAAACAGAACATACAGTTTAAACTCAAAGAACAGGGTGCACGATAAGCACTGTGCACTTGGGTGCACCTTCTAAATTGCGGGTCCTTGTCTCAACATATTTATCTTCATGTTCTTAGTAACTAATTCTTATAATTTATTTAAATAATACAATTATCTCACGTTTATGGCATGTAATGTTGATAATTAACTTTTTGACCAGGCATATATTAATACAGAGTTATATGCACGAGTCTCTGTTACCGTGCTTTTTTACAAGCTGGCTGGGTCAGGAAGAGAAACTGATGATAGCTGTTCTGCCCTGGAATCAGGAAGAATTTTTTTGTTGGAGCTTCTCGAATCTGCGGTACAGTTTCTTTGTTGATATTGAATTTTATGCTAGCATTTCCTTAGTATTACTATTGGAATATCTTTATCAGCATTTATATTATGTGTAGGAACTTTTGTTGGACAGTAACTAAGAACATATCTGTGGATTGACAAGTTATATATATTTTTTGTTTTTGGAATTTTTCATAATATTCATTATTAATTTATTAGGTAGCAGCCAAACTGCCTAAACTGTGGTTTCTATGACTTAATACTGGTTTCAGTTGAAGCTAATATCAGATAAATTTACATTTGCATTTATCTGTCTAATAGCAGTTCCATTTTTGGAGGGTTTAGCTTCGAATCGTTGGAGGCTCAAAGTTTCCATTTCGAGGCTTTTGTATAGCTGGATTCAGGTTTTCGTCTCCTGCGCGTCACTTGACTTTTCTTAATTTTGTTGATAAATTGTGTACCAGAAAGGAAAAAGTAGTTGACTTTTTTTACCATAAGACTCCTCCACTTAAGAGTCAAGGTTATCTTCTTACGGCTGTTGTATAGCTCGAGTAGAGTGTTTGGTTCGGAAGCACACATGATAGCTTGAATACACGATATGCTGGCTATTTTTCTTTATTTGCATGTTCCATGGTGCTTAAATTGTTTTATTACTTTTTTATTTATAAAAAAGGCTTCAGTATACAAAGTTGTATAAGTGATTCAAGATCAAATATACCCTTATAAGCAACAAGTCTTGAGTTTGATTTGGTTACTTAGACCTGAAGAGGAGGGCAATTCTTTTATATTAGCTTGGTTTATGAGAGCTTTCTTGTGTGGGGGAATTGTTGTAGTTTGTCTTCGAAAATAAGTTATCAAGATTAATTATCTCATTATTCCCATCAATCATATGGATGGATGCAATAGTTGGTAGCTTGCTACTCATGCTTTCTCTTTGTGGAATTGTTGGCATATAGATATAGTAATGGGTAAAAATTATTTTCATGAAGGTTCTTCGAGAGGGGAAGAGGTCCTTCTTGCCCCCAAGTTTCCCAATTTTACCAATGTTGCTCTATTCTTAATGATATCCTTTTATGCGAAGGGGTATAAAAACATGAGATCCTAATTTGCATGGAAATCCACACCATATAGGGTTAGAGACTCAAAAGAGCTAACTCCCCTTGTTATGGACTCCATTCATTTCTCCTAAGGAAGTGCATTTATTTCTATAGGGTGTTTTTGTAAGTTGTAAATTATTATATGATATGTTTAACCATTGTAAGGGCACCTGGCCTCACCTAGGTACTTTTCACATGGAGGCATTATTCTTTGCTCCCCTATGGGGGTGAGGCATTCTTTTCATCTTCTTTGTTTGATTCAAGAAAATTAAATTTATTGATTGAAAGTAGAAGAAATTGTAATAAGTCTTTATCGTAGCAAATTTATGTTCATTAGCATGAATTTATTGTGGAATATCTATATGCATTTGTATGGAACTTTGTGCATCAAGTCTGTGATACGTGTGCCTCAGCTTCACATCTTGTTCCTTGGGTTTGAGGAACGGGAATCATTTGCACATCCATGTTCCTTTCAAAACTAATTTGTTTGTTGAACTTCCGTGAACTTCTATTGGGGGTACAATATGAAGTGCCCGTCTGCAAGTGCTGATTCCTCTGTGGTCTGGTTACTGATTTGTACCTAACATGTTTTTTGGGATGCCCACCAGGGGATGTGTGAATTTTGTCTATGTGTTGTGTGGTGTGTGCTGTACTGTTGTTTCATGTAGTCTTTGCCATGTATTTTCTTCTTTTTTGTATCTTTATGATTGCTCCTTGCACGCTCTGTTCATGTATCTTCAATTCCAACAATCTTCATAGTATTAGTATTATTTCATAAATGTGTTTTTGGTCATCCTAACAAAATGTTGCAATTTGAGTATACTCTACTGAACATTGTTCCATTATGCAGGTTAACGACAAGGATCTTGCTAAAGAACTGTATAAGAAGCATAGTGCGGTGAGTGGTAAACCTCGTCAAGTTAGGCTGGGATACATTTGTAAGAGTGAACAAACTTCAAAGTATTCATTACTAATATGCGAGGGGTGGGATTTAAACATGAAATGTTTGTGGGCTTCACTTTCCATTGTTGGGACTTGGGATGCGCTGGTTTGTGGTAAATGGTAGTCAACTTGGATACTTGCAATGGTGCTTTCTGCCATATGTTGATATGGACTCTGATTTTGTTGCATAGACTCATCGTCGAAAAGTCCGTGCTTGGCAAATGCTATGTGTTCTATCGAGATTCGTGGATCAAAATATTGCTCAGCAAGTGATGCAGAGCTTATCAGTATCATTATCTGTAAGTATCTGTCTTTGTTCAATCAAATGTTTTATATGTGCACTCTGAACTCAGTCTTCTATCAAGGAAAAAGAAGCGGTTCATGTATTGTGTTAAATGAGTTGTAACTTACAAGTACATGCATAAGATGCAGGGTTCAATTTGAAAACCCTATTTGCTTTTCCGCAAAGGAATAGGTCTACTGCCTGTGTCTTGGGCTGATATACTTTAGGACTACTTTTACAGGATTGTGTAGGCCGTTTTTTCTTTTTTCAAATAACAAAGAACCTAGGAAGGTTTAGTTTGTATAACTCTATCTAATTTGTGCATTACAACAACGTCAAGGCGTAATTCCAAAAAAATGGGTTGGCTACAAGTTCCAAGATATCTATATAAAGAACTGTCCACACCTTTATGAATCTGATCCACCACCGCTCCTCATCACTGTTATCAGAAAATACCTTTCTAAATATTGTTTTGACTCTTTAGTCTCTACCACTGAATAGTAACCATCTGCATTACTTTTTAAATCAGAAGGCCGAGACATAGTGGAAAAATTGTTCTTATTAACCATCCTTACCATGCATATCAATGATATCATCAGCTCTCACTCCAGATGGAATGTTAACTTGACTATCGCTTTCAACAGTAGGAGCTGAGTTTTTGTATTTGTTGTATAAGGATTATATAGATACCAAGGGGGTGTCAACCATATACAAAAGGAGGGCTCCGGACGAAAAGCTCATACCTTGAAGCTAACGTCAAGTTGTTTGTCTATAGACTACTCAGAATGAAAAATTATGTGAATGCACATTCAAAGTACTGGAGTGCAGCAACTTACCGAAGTCATAACTGATATTTACAGGAATTCCCATGGCCTTATTGTAGACCTTGAAATGTTAGTCACTGTCAAAACTGAGAAGTTACTGTACAATTTCTCACTTTCCCCTGTATGTCCTAATCCATGCCCCCTTCTTACTTACCCCTATATGCCTCAACCCATGCACCTGGTGACTTGACTCCCAGCCCCACTTCTTGGCTATTCCCATCACCTGGCTACCCACTAATACGTTCAATGAACTCCAATGCGATTCTAATGTGCTGAGTCATAAATCTCCTTCATCCACTATTATTTTCCTGTCATCTTCTTGAACTCCCCTCTATTACTACTCGCCCACCACCATTGTCCTTGTCTTCCAGAATATACCAAGTTCTTCTTTCTGTCTCTCTTTCTCCATCTTATTTTGCTTTATTTAGTGATCTCTCTGTCCACTTTAGATATGGAAGAGGAAATAGGAAACATCTCACCCTAACACATGCATTATGCACGTAGTCAATCTGTACAAAATGAAACTAATTATTGAAACTTAGAGAAAATTTTCAAAGTATATATATAGGGTTGGGTTTCCATGAGAACAATCCTTGTATGAGAACATGAAATACTTTGTTATAATCCTTTTTAACCAATACATAATCCATTTTGGCTAAATTACAACCTTTTTTCCCTTCCAGGGCAAATCTTCCAAAAGGATTACATTTTCAGAAAGAAGGATTATCATGTAATATCTTTAAAAGGGATTAGATTTTCACTGACTGTAATGGAGTATAATTTCATTGTTCTCATATAAGAATTACTTTCATGTTAACTTTATTCTCTCTCTCTCTTTCTCTACACACACACACGCACGCCCACGCCTGCCCGCGCGCACACACACACATACACACGCATGCCCGCACGCACACACACACACACCACGCACGCGCGCGCACACACACACACCTACGCACGTACGCCCACACACACACACGCACACACACACACACACACATATATATAGGGGCAAGATCACATGAGAATGCTACTTACATGAGAAATGAGAATGAATCTCAACCACACGATTGGATTTGAGTTACAACACTTGTTCATTAGAGTTATACCCCTGAAAAAACTTTGAGCCCAAAAAAAATATTTTTTTTTGAATTTTTTTTCCTAATATTCTTTTTTTGGAGTTACATCACTTGTTCATTAGAGTTATAGTGCGTAAAATCCATTCTCATTTCTCATGTAAGTATGCATTCTCATATGAACTCACTTCTATATGTGTATATATATATATATATATATATGTGTATATATATATATATATATGTGTATATATATATATATATATATATATATATGTGTATATATATATATATGTATATATATATATATAACATATTTACAAACTGAAAAAATCCACCTTTACAAGCATTTGGGCATATAAAGGTTGTTTTTGGCAACTTTTTCTATATATTATGTAAAGGTAGCTTCCTTCTGAGTTTGTACTTCACCTTTGTTGTATATTATGCAATGTACAACAAACCTCGAGGCTCCATCTAGAGGACTCTTCTAAATTCTTAGAAGGATTTTTTTTTTTACCAAAGTTAATACTTCCTCCGTTTCAAATTAAATGCAACAATTTGGGTTGCACAGTGTCCTAGGCAAATTTTCTTAGTGGGTGATTAAGTGTTGTGAGGGTATGTAGTTAAGTTAATTAAAAGGGGAAACTTGGCCATCAGCCACCACGGCACCACCATGAACCACCGCCACTACCAGCAACCAGCACCACTACTACGACACCAGGCACCACCATTTCTGCCGGTCACATCAAACTTCAACCATGAAATCGACCACCACCGTCAACCAAAAAATCTACCACTTGTGATGGAAATCAAACAAAATCAACCATGAAATCCACCGGCGACGACAAAGGCAACCACCAACCAAAATCTACTTAAATCGAAAACCTAATCAACCTATAAAACCACCAACCGAAATTCGACCACCATTATTCAACTACAAACCGACATCTATCGAACCTCGAACACCAACCACCATCTAAATTCGAACCCCAACCAACAAGAAATTTGAAGCCATCGTCGTGGTCGTCGAGAGCGAAAATAGAGGGAAGCAAAAGGCTGCAAAAGTTGGTGGGTTGAATTTGTGGAGTGGTGAGGAGAGAGAAGATGGTTGTGATGGTGGTGGTGGTGCCCGAAATTGCGGAGGCCGGAGATAGGAGGATGGTGGCGGTATGAAGATGGTGGTGGTGGTGGGTGATGGTGGCGGTATGATGATGGAAGTTGGTGGTGGTGGATGATGGTGGATATAGGTGGTGGGTGATGAAGATGGAAGTTGGCGGTGGTGGGTGGTAGGTAGTGGGTGAAGGTGATGAACTGATGATGATGGTGGTCAAGGTGGGTGTTGGAGAGAGAGAGGGGGTGAAGTTTTGGTAGATTAATGTTCGTTAGGTTAGTAATTAATTTAATTTGGGTTGTATAATATGTGTGTTAATTTTTAAGTAAGGGTATCTTTGTAATATCACATTCAAAATTTATACTAAAATAGGAAAGTTTGAGTTTGTTGCATTAAATTTGAAACTGCCAAAAACGGAAACTGTTGCATTTAATTTGGAACGGAACAAGTATTTGACATATTTCTATGGAAAAGAGAGCAGAAATAAAGGTACACTTCAGATCTAGAAGCACCCATTTATTGTCCTTGGTATGTGTTTGGAGTTTCGGACATAGTTCGACAATATGCTAGAGATCCTCTGTGAACAGAATAAAATGGAACTGAAGATAGTAAGTTGTATAGATAAATTCAGAGTAAAAATACCTAATACAACTCTCACTCTTTCGAGAGGGTGAGTCTCTCCCAATACTTTCTCTCTCTACTTAATTCTTTTCATGATTTCTCCTGGACTCAGAGCCTTCTATTTATATTATTCTTATTACAGAAACTTGCTGTTTACTCCACTCCCTAACAACTCAGCAGCTATATACATTTTTAGCCTCAACAATTAACTAACTCTGACATTGCAGCATCTTTGTATTCTTTTACTGATTTGCCCTCCTGGGATATTTCCTGGTATACGTAATTAGAGTGGGAGGCCTAGGTTGATTCCTTGCACATTATAACCCAAAGTAAATTTATTTAGTATGCATTTGTTCTACAATTTGATGCAAAATGCCTTATTGTTGCAGACTTGCAGTTGTACTGATAAACTGATAATCTTCTAATATTTTCTTGATTTGTTGTGGGGTGTGGGGTTCATGGTTACATTAATTCCAATCTTCCTGGTGCTTCAACTATGCATGAACTTCTAGTTTAAATTAAAATATTTGTACAATCCGTTGATTTGTGTTGTCTGTCCTTGTTTTCCCCTTTTGGAGAGGGTGGGGCCTGGGATGATGGGGCAGGATATATGAAATCGGAAGCACTAATGATAGTCGCTTTTGTTGCAGAGAAACAACTTGCCCTCAGTTCGGCAATACTTGGAAACTTTTGCGATACACGTTTACCTTAAATTTCCATTCTTGGTATGTTAATATCTACTTGATCAGTATATATTATCACCTAGTTATATCCCTGTTCAATGCATGGATTTTTTGTTGGCTTAGTTTGTACTTCCTCTGTTTTTAAATATATGCAATATTTGCATAGTAATCACGTTTCATCTACCAACCTTATTCCATATTCTCTTACAAATGTATAAGAAAAATATTCAAATGAGATCTTGTTTGATTCGTCTTAATGCATACTTTCATAATATCAACTTTTTATAATTTTTACTTATATATAATTAAAGATATTAAGGAACAAAGTAGTGCATTGGATAGCGTATAGGCAAGAAATGTTGAATGTATTTAGAGACGGAGGAAATATTATATTAGGAGAAGCAAAAATCATACTTCCTCCGTTCCATAATAAGTGAAACACTTACTATTTTAAAACGTTTCAAAATAAGTGAAACATACCTTAAATGGAAAAAAGAAAGTGATAAAATGACAAGAGTACCCATCACAAACTTGTGTGGTTTACTTTTCTCTCTCCTCCTTTTGATAATGAAAAGGGTATCTTATGACTTTTTGGCTTTTGAAAGTGATGTTTATTAAATCTTGTGCCCAATCCCTATGTTTCACTTATTATGGAACGGAGGAAGTATAAGATG
Source organism: Beta corolliflora (assembly GCA_947648045.1). NCBI lineage: Eukaryota > Viridiplantae > Streptophyta > Magnoliopsida > Caryophyllales > Amaranthaceae > Beta > Beta corolliflora. The sequence continues at coordinate 1,766,762 of CANSZD010000756.1, read as the reverse complement.
CTTCCTCTGTCCTATGTTAGCTGTAAATTTTCCTTTTCTAGTCATAACTACTAATATAGTTGTTAACTTCCAATAATAGGAGTAATTAATCAAAGTATTCTACAGATTACACCATTACGAACTAGTTGGCAATCAGCCAAATTAATAAAAATGGTGGGAAACATCAAAATAAGTCTTCTCTTATATATTTTTTTAAAATACAAAGTTCATTAAATTTGACAACTCGTATCGATGTGCAAATGATGGGCAATTGACTCTTTTCACGAGTAGGCTGCTGTTAGAATGCTCCGTTGGTTCTAGAATCTAGGTTGATATGGTGGACGTTTGAGTTCTTGTTCCAAGTTGGAAGTTAAGAGCATAAATTCAAATGTCTTATGTTTGATGAGGTGTGATGGAAAATGAGGTTGACAGATTGTACTTTTGTAACAGAAGGTTCTTCATGTGGGAGGACAGGGTGTTCTGATGGCCCACAGTATTTACACCTTCATTCCATATTAAATGTCACTATCCTTTTTTAAAGTGAACTTTGATTTATAATATCTCTGAAACATATTGAAAAAATTGAAAAAAACACATATGTTAGTAGACTTGAATAAAGCAAGTACTTGTATAATATTAATCACTTAAATTGTACTTCCTTCTTTCAGAAATAGCTGCACCATTTGAATACTGTTTACTATTCACATCTTACACTTAGATTGTCTTTGATTTATATTTTAGGAAAAACATAGTATCTGGTTATTTTCGTCTCAGTGTATAATCTTTTAATATCATCTTTTGTAATTTTAACTTGTTGATAAGCAAAGATATTAATGTTTGAAACCATGCACCGGCAAGCCTGAAAACATGAAATGGGGCAACTATTTCTAAATGGAGTAAGTATCCGGCTGTTGTTTTTGTATCTTTGGGTGTATAAGTATAACTTTTTGTTAGTATTATATAGTTTGTCAAAAATAAGATGCATCCAATTAGTCATCTCAAGAGAAGCTGCCACGTGGCGTATTTGAAGTCACGTTATTTTGGCATATCTACTACTTCCAGTTTTCATATTTCTAAGGATAGGCCATTTTGGGGCTGCTTTCTTGTGAAGCTTAAAGATTTGTGAAACATTGATCACTTTATTTCTATGAAGTTTTAAGTGGTGATTAATAATATCTGATGCCCCTAAAGGAAATATAAACAGTGTCGGCATCAATTCCCTTAATTGTTCGGGAGTTGTTCGATGTCTTGCCAGCATATGTGAACTAAATAAATTTATATATTTGTTTGCTTTCAATCTTTTATAGTATTCGTTTGTCATAATTTTCCTCCTAAGTCCCGACCATCTAATTCTTTCCCCTCTCAAAAAAAAGAAGCCTATACCATCTTTTCCTATCCCCATTATGCTAAGACACTATTAATCAAAATGTCATACATTGGTCTCGATCCTTGATTTTTGCGGAAAGTCAGCTAGGACAGTTTTTCTTTGACAAGACGAAAAAGATCACTCCTAAATGCAACGTGATCATAGACCACGAAAAATATGAAGGTGAACTACAACGAGAAACATACTTACCCCATTAGCATGCATATAAAGGAGCAACCAAGCGACCAGCCCCTTCAAGATCTCTCATATTGTGTTCTACGCCGTTGAAAGCTAGATCAACATGAGGTGTATAATAAATAGCTAAAGCAACGCGTGTCGCTATCTCAATGACTAGACAAATCCATGCTAATTAAGCGAATACCCACCAATGACTAATATTGCATGGGGTTGGATGATCTATCATATGCTGATTAAGTGTTTAAAATAAAATATGGGTTGTTTAAGAACAGAGAATCGTACGTTTCTTATACTCATTTTCTTTGCCAAATGCCGAGATTCCTTTTACCATTACAATTCTTCTTCCCCGCCCGAGTCACTCTCCACCTTCCTCCTAAACACCACTGGTACTGTTCGGGAATTTGGATTATGTACTCGTTTCTAGAAATTGATACGCTCGAGCAATTCATCTTTGAAAGAGCTAAAATTATTGGAATTTGGAAATGGGTCCAGATGCCACTTCTATAAGTAATAATGTGCTAAAGAAAGGATGTTTGAAATAGCCTCTCAATTTTACTCTAATCTTATCTTTAGCTTTGTTTTCTTGTGCTTGTCTTAAAATTAAAAGAGAATACGTTTGGCTGAATCTGTTTTGTCGCTTAATCACAGGTGCAGGAGCATTTGGTTCCTTTATTATGTGATTACTCTATGAAGACTCAGGTCTGTTTTTGTCTTCTATCTCATACTATTTCCAGTGAGAAATCGCTCTCCTTAAAGTTAACCACATGATTAATTATGATTTATGCATATAACTATGAGTCTTTTTTGTGGGGGGTTTTCCAATGAGAAAATCGTTCTCCTTGAAGTTAACCATATAATTAATTATGATTTATGCATGTAATTATCTTTCTTATACAGGGGTTAGATATCGATAAAAAAGCACATGGTCATGGATATTTTTATGCGTTGACATTGATATATACTTCCTTTATTTCTTAATAGATGCATCATAGTGACTGTCACACTGGCCATTGCACAACTTTGACCATTAATATCTCTAATTATATACTAATTAAAAAATTATAAAAAATAATATTTTGAAAATATACATTGAGATGAACCCAATTACAATTAAACTATTGACATCTATCTTTAAATATTAGTAATTAGATATGGTCAAAGTTATTAACTAAATAGTGTAAAAAGTCAATATGATGTATCGATTAAAAAATGAAGTACTTTTAGATAATGTCGTATTTGGAACAACACGTTTGTCAAAAATTTAGTTGACGATGTTTACTCTTTCTCTGACTACCCGATTGTTTAATCAAATATAAACGAGGAATGCATGTGGAAGATTGTAAGGCATACGTCCCAAAACTACATGAATGGCATCTTTCCGATTTGCGTGCTTGCATTGGACCATATTTTGCATGAACATAGTGCGCTACGTTTCATTATTTTAGAAATATTTGTTCTTAAGTTATAATTGTGGGCATGCCAAAGTACACATTATGTGAATCAATGGACGGAACTACATCAGTATGGCTACACCTCATACCCGATTAGAAATGGTTATTGTTGTAGTGGGCACAGTTTAGCATTGAGATCAGTTGCCAAAGAAAGATCAATTTATTTGTGTTATGTGTCAGCTGCAATGCACATGCTTTCACAGCAGGTTTAACATGGCTATGCCGGTGATTGGCGTTTTGTAATGTGCTATGTGTAATAACTTAGAAGCATATCATCTTAGCTTAGTGGAAGCATCTTGATAAACTACTGGTCTGGCAATAACCTAAAGTTAGCCCTTTTTGATCTGTGTGTAGTTCCATTTGAGAGATTGGATGTTCGTCTTTTATTCATTTGCTTATGTCATCAATAGATATTCCTGGTATTCACTGGTTAAGAGGTTTTAGGGCTGTCTGCTTCTTGGATTTGTATGTTAAGCTAAGCTTTTAGAGGCAAAAATCAGAATATTTCATGGGTTGATATTACCTTCTTGTGTATGAATAGCGGTCCGTACCCTTTTTAATTATTTTCACTAGTATTATTTTCTTTCTTTTTCCTTCTTGGTGTATTGTAGATACCAGATATTAGTTTCATGTGGTATATCTTTAAGTTCCTTTATTCCTGAGATAGGAATCTGCCTCTCTTCATACAGCTTGAGGGCAGGAGTTTTTTTACCTTCGTTTTTTTATATGGGTGATACTCCTTTGGTATCTTTATAATATGTCTTTCTTACTCATAAATATAATATGCCCCTCTTCATTGTTTCTAAATCTTAAGTGCTAGTGCAGCATATCATATATATATAATTATAGATGTACTATTACTCTCTCTTCCCCTCTGCAATATTGTTCTGCTGTGATTTCTCATTGTCCATCATATTTCTCACTATTCTCTTTTTTTTTCCGTGGCATGTGACTGGGATGAATGTTGTGTCTTAGCAAAATCTACGATATTGATTTGATGTTGGTTTATGACGAAAGGTACTAACTTCAGAATTGGATGCAGGCACTGTCCTCATATGTATATATAGCAGCTAATGTCATGATCCATGCAAAACTAGAAGTTCAATCTAAGCATTTGGGTGAACTGCTTCCACCAATTATTCCACTGTTGACTTCCCACCACCACACATTACGTGGTTTTACTCAGGTCTTTTAGTGCTGCACTTGTCTGACTTGATTAGTACTTCCTCTGTTCTGAAATAAATGAAACGCTTCCCTAGAACAACTCTCACATAAAAGAGAGAAGAACGGAGGAAGTACATGTTTTCTGTGTAAAGCAAAGTTTCCGTGTACTTACGTCAAAATTTTCAATTTTCAGTTGTTAGTATATAAAGTTCTCTGCAAGCTTATGCCAACTTTAGATTCTAGCTGCTCTGGATCTATCATTCTCGAGAAAAGGTGTTTCAGCAATATGAAGTCGTACTTGGAATTGAATCCTGACTGTGTGAGGTACCGTTTACCTTTACGTTTCGTTTTAGAAAAGGAAAAATTGACATCACTGGTTCCAACTATAGTTGATTGCTCTCAAAGGTCTCAACTTTTGGTTATCTAAATAAGAGGTCCCAACTCTCGTGGGATTCTTCCCAAAACGAGTGTAACACCCCCAAAATCCATACAAGTCTAACTACGTTGCATCGACTTAGGGAGTGTTACCGCCTCGGTGAAACGCAAGGCTTATTGAAATTAAAACATTAACTTCTTATTATAAAAACTACATTGCAGCGGAAATAAAATGTTAACTACAACTTGGGAATCACTATTGAGTATTGACCCCTTTTTATTTAAAACTATTAACTAAGTAATTCATAAACAAACTCTAGAAGGTTCAATCAAAACACTTAAAAAGTTTATAAAACAAAGAGTATCCCCTGTATGCCCGAACTCATGCAGCATCATCAGCATACCTAATCCGCTCCCCATTGAATATCAATGGTTCATCACTGGTCAACAAACAAACACATATAACGAACAATCAGCTATGCTGAGTACGTACTTAAACAGTTAAATAATATACTAAGTATAATTAATATAATAAGAATCATTCCTAAACATGATACTACGAGAGTATTACATTTCCTTTTTATAATTTAATTGGCAACGAACGGGCACCGTCATTTTTCTAGAATCATACGGGCTACTTAATCCTTAATAGACAACTTGGTTTATTAGATGGAATATAAATGTGGTTTCGTTCCGCTTCACACCCATCACCTTAGTATGCATACCCCCAAGATCGTACGGAACCTTCCGCCTACTTGAGTTATCAAAATTTATAAGGACACTACTGTCGTCACAGTAGGCCTGCGTAGGAGTGTAGAACAAGTCCCACACTTCCCCCATTGTTCACTACTTGTAGGGATTCGTACTACAAGTTTATCGCCAAAGATCCTTCTTAGTGATATTCATTCATACAACATTAAGCATATAATCATTTAATTTTCCTTCTTAGGTACATTGCTTAATTATTTAGTTTAGGCAACCTCTTTTAACATCCTTGCTACAACAATAAATCATAGGATTCCAATCCAATTCTCATTTCATGCTTGTGATACGATAGAATTACGCATACCAATAATTATTCATTCCAACTCACAAGTCATACAACAAGGAAATACATACAGATTTCCAATTGATTTCATGTTACCAAACAATTTCATCAATCATAACCAAACAATAGTTCCCTATCATGATTCTAGGTTCCAATAAAACAATTCATAACTTAACATGATACTAACGTATCTAATTGAACTAGTACGCGTACGTACCTTGTAATGGAGAATCTTCGCTGACTACTTAAAACGTTCCGCTTATGAAATTGGGACCTAATCGAATAATAAAAGTATTTCAGTGCTAAGTCCTTGATATTATTAAATAAAAATCAGCTTATCTAACTATGTAAAATATGGTGTTTTGAATAATAAATAATCAATATTGTTGTTTAAACTTTCTTTTCATAAACTTTATTAAAACTAACATATTAAGGACTTAATAATATGTTTGCAAATCTGATTTCTTCTACTTCCTTCGTAATGAAATTATTGCAACAATTGTGGAGGGCATGGACTCCTATGGAATTTTTCTTAATGGAGTATTAGGGGTATGGTTAGAGTATTAGGAGTATGATTAGGCTTGTGAGGAGAGAGAAAGTGAGGTAAAACTGACTACCATACCAACCACCCCTGCCACTACCAGACCACCTTCACCACTGCCACCGCAACCACCACCTTCACCCCTCTCACATTGACCACCACAACAACCTCCTTTACAACCGCAACAACCACCACAACAACCACTTTTTTTCACAACCCCAAATCACCTCCACCTTATTTCAACCCAAATTGATCACCAACTTAAACCCCACCATAATTTTCGAGCACAATCGAACAACAATCAAGCACAGTCGAACCCTAAATTTCGAACCATAATCAGCGTTACCAGAGAGAGAAAGAGATGGGTCGGTGTTGTCGGCATTATCCTTCGTGAAACCAGATCGAGCATAATCGGAGAGAGTTCGGCACAATCGGAGAGAGAAAAGAGGAGAGAGAAAGATATGGGTCGGTGTTGTCCTCCTTGAAACCAGATCGCGCAAAACAATCGAACCAGAAGTTCGAACCACCAAGAATGAAGAGTTCGGTGGTCGATTTAGTGGTATGATTGTGGTGGTGGAAGTAGGTGCTTGTGGCGATCGATTTGGTGCTTGTAGCGGTCGATTTGCTGGTTGTGGTGGTGGAAGTAGGGTTGGCGGTGAGATCGGTGGTGGGTGGTGAGGTAGGCGGTGGGTGGTTGGTGGCGGTTGGTGGCGGTTGGCAGGTGGTGGTTGGTGAGGTCGGCGGTGGAGGAAGGTTGATGATGTTGAATTAGGGTGAAATAATTAATGTTAATGTTTTTTGAGTTTAGTTGTTAAATGGGGGCATTTTGGCAGTTTCACACTAAAAAACTTACCTAAAATAGTAAGAATGCAAATTGTTGCAGTTTATGTGTTACATCCCAAAATAGCAAATGTTGCGTTTTTTGTTACGGAGGAAGTAACTTATATTATACTTGTTCATAACAACAAAAACCTAAACTAGTATATGTAAGTATTATAAAAATCAGATTTGAGAAATAAAATTATCATAAGAACTAAAACATAATTATAAATCTGATTTCTTTTACTTATTCTATACTTTATTTATAATTACAAAACTTAATCAAAGATACATAAGAATAACAAAATCAGATTTTATAATTTAATTTAAAAAAAGAAAAGAGAGAGAGAATGACCACCGGAAGAACACCGGCGACCACGAACGACGCCGACCACCACGCGGCTGCACACCGGCGAGCCACGAACCTCCGACTGGTCGACGACCTCTCGCGAGCAGAACCGCGGCTGACGAGCGAGCGGTGTGCACACAACCTCGTGAGCAGCGCGACCACAACTCGCACAACCCCTCGACCCGACCCACGAACCGACCTCCGACGAGCAGCGATAACCTCGTCCACCGGCCTCGCGACGCGCAGCACTCGAGTCTCTGACTGCCGACGAGCTCCCAAAAAGGAAAAATCAAAGGCTCTGTTTGACCTTCTACTTATTAGCAATAGAGATCTTGGATAAGTGAGATTCAAGAGTTCTGCAACAATTTCTTTCATTGCTGTTATTTAACTATGTCTTGGACAGGATTACTGCCACTTTTTGCAGCTTATCCTTGTCTTTGTTCGTCCAAACTCCCTATCTATAAAAATGAGAATTTTCTGTACTTTGGGATATTGATATTTTTTCTCATATACTTTGCATCTATGAACATTAGCTCTATCGTTAGTCTCATGTATTATCAAGTGCAATATTCTGATGGTCAGTTTTGCTGCTCGCAGATTGCGAACCTCGATGGAAGGTTATCTTGATGCTTTTACTCCTATTGAATCTGTTACTCCTGTGGGAATCTTTTCCAGCCGTATTGAGGTTAGATGTATTGCCACTAAGGTTGATGGAATTGGTTGGACTTTTTCACTTGATTCAGCTGCAGCCAAAACTTGCTTCTATTTTACTTTAGATTTGATATCATATCATCGATCCTTTGAAAGTTTTGGCTAGAGTAGAATGATAGGCATTCTAAAGTAGAGCCTATCGTCACTAGCCATGAGAGTTTTTAGCAAAGAGTAGTCTTCCACAATTTTACTCAGACTCGGATAAAGTGTCTACTCGAATACGGGTGTCCGGGTGTCGGACTTGTCCATTTTTTCGAAAAATGTCAAGTTTTTAGTTTAAAATGTAGTGTCCAAGTGTCATGTTGTGTCGGACATGACGCGAGTCGACGTTCGATAAATGAGGTAACTGAAGGTGCTGAAGTAACACAGGTCTTCCGTACTCTTTTAAGGGGATGTACCTAGGTTTTTTGACGTGCAGTGTGAATTGTACTCAATTCTTATATTAGGTTTTAGAGGATCCTGGTCTTTTTCTGAGCTATGTTACCTACTGATGTTCAAGGAGCTTATAGTTTTTAACTAATAGTGGTCTTGGATTTATCATTGGTTTTTAAGCAAAATAAGTGGGCTGGAAAGTAGGTGCATTACAGTAATTACCGGAATTTTCTTATGTGACTTAGCTGTAGTAAGGTTAATCTTTCTTTTATTATTTTTTTGAGTGGTAGTAAACTAAGTTAAGAATTAAGGTACCCTGGTTGTGGTTTGTTAAGGATGTTAAGCTGTTTATTTAGCTTATATATCAGGCATGTAAGTTTCTAACACGCTTTCATGCAGTTATCTGTTAATGAAAATTTGGAAACGTGTTTCTGTGACAAATTAGCCTTTCTGTACTTAAATCACGTTTAATTTTCTTCTTGCTGAGGATTGATTGGGCCACTGTCATATTTTAATGATATTTTGAACGTTAAAGTCAGTTTTAAGTGGGTGAATTAAACATTAAAGACTTAAATCTAGTGTTTGGTGAGCAAGACTTACATTCATATCCCTTTATTTTTGGTCTTCCACTTTAGCTCTTCAAGAAAGGAGCCAAGATCATTTACTTTTTCAAAGACACTTCTGTTTTTGAAATGTTCCATCGAAAGGCTTATCAAGATCCATATCACCTAGACTTGTGGCACGAGTTTCAGAGGAGGCTACTTGTGTGAGTGTCTGACTCAATTCATTATACTATAGGACATGGGGTCTGGGGACAGTGTCCCAAATTTTGATAGGGGTTCTGGGAGAACATTCTAAATTTTGATATGGGTGTCTGACTCACATCATTATACTATAGGACATGGGGTCACTGTCGCAAATTTTGATATGGGTTCTGGGAGACAATGTTCTATATTCCCTTACTACATATTTTATCAAGAACAATCTATATATATATAAACATAGAACAACTTTATTATGAAACTAGGGACCCAAAGTCCAATAATACAGGTTGGTCTAGTGTCAACCCAATTTTTGGAACCTTCTTAGATCCACAAATATGAGTATTACTCCTTTACTCTAAAAAGGGAAAGATAAAAAACAAAAAGACAAACATATGAACATCAGTCTACCCCAAATCTGTCATGCATCCTTTTATGCATCAGCCATCAGGTGATCAAAGTAGTCAAGAGTCCTAATGCCTATGTCCAGAACCAGAAGTCTATAACCAGCTCAAACACGGGGAGGTGCTTGATTCCCTACATTGATATGTGAAGGGGATTGTTAAGGTGATTAGATCTTTGATCTAAAGATCTGCTTCGAATTATTACTTGTTTTGAGCAATAAAGTTTGTCACCCTTTCTGTATTCAGTATGGAGAGAGGATATCTACTGATGGCCTTCGAAGTTGTAATCACATTTGTGGCAACAGTTTCTTTGTCATGGAAGGAATTGTCATGGAGATAGCAGAATGTATCATGGCGAATGCGGCATGATTTTTTTAAAAACAACTCGCATAAGGTGATAGGGGTCTTTGACCTTGTATTGGTAGTTCTTCGGTTTCAGAGGTAATGGGAAGTGCATGATATTCCAAACCTATAATCTTCTTTACATATAAAGGTGCTAAAATTAGTTCACAGAGCTCTTCTCTCAAGAGTATTCTCTAAACTATCTAAGAATTAAGGAATCGGAGATCATTATTAGAGAAGACATCAATATTTGTAACACCTCTGCTAATTTCATGTCCGATCTTGGAGAGTTTATCTGCAAATTGATTAGCTTTGCGATAGACGTGTCGAGAATGAGTTGAATGAAAGCTCTGAAACAGTGTACGAATAGTCCAAAGGAACTAAGTACACCATGGGCAACTATAGAGGCCTCAAAGCATACCGATGAGCACTGAGCACATCATTATCACCTTTGATCATTTGGACACTCCAAAATTTTGAGCTTAGAGGACACCGTTACGCAGGGCACCAACTTCTGCTACTAACGGAGACGATAACCCAATCAAAGCTCTAGCTCATAGAGGTGTTGCAGCATAGTTCTTAGCAGGGAAAAAAAACGCGGTCGCGTTCGCGGGAACGGCTTGTAACGGGGAATAGAACGTTTCGCGGCCGATGTGGCGTGAATTTTTTTTAAAAATTCACATTAATACGTTCTAACCTTATTTGCATTGTTTTAGTTTATGAACTTATGAAGCATTATTACAATATAATATAACCAAATCTATCAGAATATCATGTTTCATCAGCTATATAATTAAATCATAAATTATTTTTGGCCAATGTTTGAAAAGAACGGATGTAACGGGGATAAAACCGTTCTAACGCGGCGAGTTCGCATTACGGAACGGACAATGCGGCGAGAAGTATGTGATTTTTATTATGGCGTTCCGTAACGGGATTTCGCGGAACGGCAAATCCAAAATCCGTTACAGAACGGCCGTTCTGTAACGGAACGGGAGAGTTTTAATTCCATGGTTCTTAGTACAGCTCCATGCCTCCATCTGCAGATAGAGAATCTGTGGCAGAACCTTTGGTAATACGACTTCATATATGTGATGGATAATAGTTTAAAGCATATGTTTCATAATTATATTCCCCCCTCCCCCTTCTCTATTCTTTGATTTGAGAATGTTGCTGTTTTTTTTTTTTTTGGTCCTACTACGAGGAGTTTCCCACCGCCTTCGGCGAATGGACTAATCTCCCGCGGGAGTTTGCATGGGTACCTCGAAGGGCAGCATCCCTCCCAGCTGGATTTTTGTCCATACCCAAGGCTCGAACCCGAGACCTTGGTTAAGGAGCGAGAGGCCCTTAACCACTCACGCCAAACCCAGTTGGTAGAATGTTGCTGTTTTCTTTGCCGCAATTTATGCTTTTCCCACTCTCCTTTTGGCCTTTTCTCTACTCCCTTGATATCTTGGTCGGAGCCTATGGCAGTTCTGATATCTTAAGTGGACACCCAAAACTTTGGACACTTTTTGTTCTTCACTCCCCACCCGCCCCCTTTTGTATGCAGTGGCGTTCCTTTGCTTTGATCAACTCTTCTAAGTTTAGTAATCTTGGCCATCTTATTTATGTGTAAAACACTTTGTTGTTTGTATTTGCATATAGTTGTTGCATTTGAAAATTACAGTAAAAAATTTGGTTACGCCACGCCAACAGTTTGAATGGGAACTGAGGTTTTTTTCCACACCGTAATAGGATGTGATCTGTAATGAATTGGGTGCTGACCAACTCACAAACACTGCAACAGAAATTCTCAAAATAACAAGGATAAATTCAGCAACCCAGAGAGAGAAACTTTGATTGAAAGCAGGAATAATTACAAGATTGACATGGCATTTGAGAGGCCAAGACTCTCCCAAAACGTGACTCACACAACAATTTTCTGGATATCTCTCTCTCTTCCCTCCTCTTTTTATAGCCCACTACAACAGAAATATTCCCCCCTTCCTGACATCAGTGCTGCCACCTCACCCCTTTTCTAACCACTTTCAGTTAGGTGCCTCATTCTCCCTTATTCTATCCTTTTTCCCACGCCTTGCATACGTAAGCACAATTGGGGGCCTCCCACTACTCTGGTTTGCTGCATGATCTTCAATCCTCATAAAACAGATTTCACTCACTGCTCCCCGTCAACCCTGATAAAAAGAGGAGGGGGGAAAAACAGAGTAGAAGTAGGGGTACGCTTAAGACATATTTTTACACTGGTTTACAGGGAGCTTAGCACATGAATGGCATCTATAATCTCATTTGTAGATCACTCCATGAATGCCTGGCTGTGTCTAAGGCTGTTTTATATGATTAACATCTAATAATTGATAAAACAGAGAAATTACAAAGTTACCATATTTCCTAGAGAAGTATCTTTGTTGACCTTTGAACCTGCTTGTCTGTTGATATCCCCTTTCTTATATTGTGTAGGATATGGAGTTTGAATGTGTTCCAATCTGCCTAACAGAGCGAGTGATGAATTTTCTAAATGTAAGTAGTGCTGTATTACACGCTGCTTCTAATCACTTTCTGCTTTCTGGCCGTGCCTCATCATGCTGTAATACATAGGATGTCAGAGAAGAACTTAGAAGATCAATGGCCAAGGATGAAGCTACTCTCACAAATGAGAGTTTGATGGTTGCACAAGATCAAGACTGTATGTTCCTTTCAGCAAATGCGGGGCAAGAATTGTTACTTCCTTCTCCACTAAGTAATATAACATTCGATTTTCAGAAGAAGTTCACATTGTCTAAACATGAGATGCTGAATGTTGGTAAGAAAACAAAGAGGACTTGTAGCAACTAACTTTGACATTTTTATTCAAGGTGAATCTGAGGCTAGTATTCATGTGAAAGTGTAATCCAATGCCATAATTGTTTCTAAGTTGGATTTTATGCAGGAGTCAATTATTATTAACCTTCACCAATTTTAGTTATGTATGGGTCCATCCCCTTTTGGAATGACTGTGAAGGAAAATAGACACATAAACAAGCTCGTCCTAGATGAGAGCTTGTCTGAACTTTGTATTCAGCCATCACCCTTTCTGTTCTTAGGGAGGTGAGGATGAATCTCCACTAGTCCTCTTTCTCAAAATCCTTCAGGGCATTAGATTCAGGGGGAGAGGGGAAATAATGTTGCACCTGATTGGAAAGGGGAGGATGATCCCCTCCCTGCCTTTACACAACTGACACAATTAAGAAGAATTCAGCATGATTCACACTTATTGTATTAGGCATGACGGTGGAGGGAAATAATTGTATAACTCCTTTGAGTTGGTTTTTTTGGTACTGCCTTTCTTTTCATAGATGCCTTTTCAACTTGATCTCCTTTCCACCATATAGTGTTTCATAGACAACTAGAAGCCCCTCACTTTTTCTCATTCCTTGTACATATTCTTCACAATCCCAATCAGCTCTTGCACAAGACATAGTACGAAAGGGAGAAGAGGAAGGCATGCAAACAATTAATGTTTCTCCAGTAGTAGCCGCTGTAACTTATTTCTTTGACATCCATCTTTTATTTAACAGAAATGAGAAAGGAGGACCAACTTCTCGAGCAGATATTGCAGTCAAAAATCATGTATATGGAAAAGTTAAAGGCAAACAGACAGCAAATCATTGTTGTTGCATCTTTTATTGATCGTATACCTAATCTTGCTGGGCTGGCAAGGACGTGTGAGGTGTGTTGCTGAACTTAAGAACTTCTGCCCTCCTTGTTCTGATATTTTAATGTCTTCACTTTTCTGCATCTTCTTCTCCTACCCCCTCTTGATTTTCACATATGCTAATAATGATTGCTCATTGTCGGTCAATGGATTTCTTTTGTCTCTATCAGGTATTTAAAGCAAGTAGTTTAGTAATAGCAGATGCTAACATGCTGCAAGACAAACAATTCCAGCTGATAAGGTTTTTCTTAACACTCTCTTTCTTGAGTTTGACATCTCTGGTTTGTGATTGAGATTTTTAAATCTCAATGAATTGATGTATAAAACTAGAGCATTATCATTGTGCATGTCATTGAGGGAGGATCATCTATATACATTAAACAACTAGCTGGAACTCTTTCCATTATGTGGGCTGTTTGGTTGGAGAGGAATGGTAGGATTTTCCGTGGTTGAAAATCTTTATTTGTTACTTAATGGGATTGAGCTGTGTACTTATCTTCTCTTTGGGATCACACTCCTGGGGTATTCCGAACCTGTCTCTTTCTAAGGTTTTCTTTTTCTTTCCCTTCACTTCTGGTGGACTGACGCCTACTTTGTATAAGTAAATTCATTTTTGCGAAAAAGGAACAACAGCTGAAATTCTCATCATATGCTCTACTGGATAGCCACAATGAAGTTGAGAATTGGAGGAGTTAAATTCAAATCTAAACAATGAGGTTGTTGTGTTATTTTTTCGTTTAGAAACTTTCAAATTATTGCAGATTTTCCCATTGTCTCAACAGCTGTTATTTTGTGCATTGCCAATCAAGCACTGTGAATCATGGAACAAAAACTCAGTTGATCCATTACGCAACAGATATTGAACTAGCAGTACGCGAGTTGTCGTTACTTGACGCCGCGATAAAAACCACGTCCTATTCGCAGCGTCATCCATTTAGTAATGGTGACTCGCCATGTTTAGATGTTCTATTACCATTAAAAGAGAGAAGAAAATATACATTGCAACGGCAAAACAACATGCACACACAATAGAAGAGATACGAACTTGATGCATTGGGTGATACTTATGAATTGTGTCTACTTATATTAATAATAGAATGTGGCATTCATGTTTTCAGTAATTATTTGTTTACCCTATATATATACTACCTTTGTTTTTAATAGTTGTGTCATTTCCTTTTTGGGAAAGGTTATCTCAACACATCATATTCACATGTGCTTTGTTTAATATTTTCAACATACATGTATACAACTACTCTAAATATGAGTTCCATTTCTTTTGGGTACAAATAAAAGAAAGTGGAGGAAGTATAACTCAATCATATGTTGGTTTGGTCATATTATATTTAAACAATGTCTTAAATAAGAAATAATGCAAATTTGAGTTTATAAATCGCTTATTGGGAGTTTTTCAAGACAAAAACACCAGTTTAGTGATGATCCGTTGCATCCATTTGCTACAAACCATTTCCGCAACATCGCAATTGCATACATTTTGTTTTTCCTTGATGTGAATCAATTATATTCAGATTCTTGGAAATATTCTGACAAATAGGAAGCTTGATGGGTTTGCTAATCTTTTTGAGTATTGTGAAGCTATGTTACTTGGTCTCATCATGTTGCCTCAACTCTCAAGTAACTCGAATTACTTAAAACTCCAATATGGACTGAAATCATAGATATAACTATATAAAAAAAAAGAATAATGTCGAAATTGATACTTGGACATATACCAGTGTTAACACTAATACCCAGGTTTGAGTAACATAGTTCTTCTTATAGGTTCTTATAAGAGTTTGTTGATGGATGCTACTGATGTAAGTTTATGCTTTCTATCTGTGAACATTTACAAGAGGTAGCAATATTGCCCTTTCCCTCTGTATCTTAGTTTGGAAAGCTAAGATCCTAAAGTGCATCTAAGCTTTTGCATTACCCACTGTCCGGGACAAACTCAATTAAAATGATATGCTGTAGCCTAATCTGTGTGTTTTATGTAAACTGCGTATCACTTGCTTTTGTGTTAGTTCTTTTTATGGAACTCTTTTGTATTGTTTTAACATTGGGTCGTGTTAAGTGTTTCTTGCTATGATGTCGGAGCATCTGCAGATGTCCTGCGTAAGTTCAGTAGGTATAAGTGACGGAAGTTGTTTTGAAGGTCTTTTGTATTGTGTCTAGTAACTTCACAGGCATTTCTTGTCACTCCACTCAAATAACTAAGTCAGATGTACAACAAGATGGGAGACTCACTGTTGTGTCTTATTAGTCTGTGCTGTATGTTCATTTTTCATTGTAAACGAGTATATAAAAAAAAACAATCAGATGTTTGCATTTGACTGGAGGGTTTTTTATGCTTTTTTATTTCTTTCTCTTTCCTGACACCTTGCAACATTTGTCCCGAGGTACTAGGGGAGGGTTGATGTAAGTATGCCCACCAACATCTGCTTGGTAAGAATTTACGAGCTAATGTCATGGACTGATGTATGTCAGATCCCTTCCCCGAGGAAGGAAGAGAATTAGCTTATAACCTGAACTTCCTAAATTCTTGGAGTGACTGTTGGAAGTTTATACGATATCCTAGTTTATACCTTCTTAAACTTACTTTGGAAATCTTCATTCTTCCAAATGGATTTCTTTACTTTTTTTTTTCTATTCCCTAAACCCTTAAGACTATCCTTGTGTGAGATGTTTTAGCTATCTGGCCTGCGATGAGCACACTGTTTTGATTTACTTATGTTATATTGCCAGTGTCACGGCTGAGAAGTGGGTTCCCATCATAGAGGTCCGGGTGAATGGTGTCAAAAACTTCTTGGAGAAAAAGAAGCAAGAGGGTTTTGCAATTTTGGGATTGGAGCAAACTGCAAATAGCATACCCCTGGACAAGTATTGCTTCCCCCAAAAGACGGTAAATTTCGATTGAACTGGATGATGTAATTTGACATTATTTAAGGCTATTTCATGCTTAAAACCCATGCTTATTCCTTGAAGTTCTGAAAAAAGCTATGTGAAGATTATATCTTTTGTTATTTCTACAATTGATCAGATTATGGCCTCGATAAACAATGCCAAGCTTTTTTTTACTTCAGCTCTGTATCATCATCAACGTATGTAGTTTGAAATGATGATTTTTTGCGCTGAAGATTGAGGGGTGGTTATCCTTTTCAGGTTCTTGTTCTTGGTCGTGAGAAAGAGGGTATACCTGCAGATATAATCCACGTTTTGGATGCTTGCATTGAGATCCCACAGTTAGGGGTTGTTAGGTCACTCAATGTTCATGTTAGTGGTGCCATTGCTATCTGGGAATATACTCGTCAGCAGAGATCAACATAAATTTCACTTTGCATCTAACTAAAATCCAGTTCGAGATAGCATTTTCATCTTCACTTTTGTCCGTTTTTATGACTTGTGTCCTCTGTAATGTTTCAAATATAGATACTTCTGTTATGAGTATGTCTGAGCAAATTTATACCCCTGCAGGTCACCCCTTCTGTTGTACTTTCTGTTTGTTAAAATCATAGAGTCGGAATTTATTAATCACTTCAATATCCTGTAACATTCTTCGTTTTCGTTTTCAGGACATGATATGACAATTGAATACTAGTATATACTGAATCATTTTCCGTTACTTCTTTTGTTTATCTCTGTCTCCCTTTTTTTAATTTTCATGAACTAAATCATCTTTACATTGAATACTGGATTGTTTTCAACCAGTCTCATAATGACGAGCCATTAATGGTCCTGTAAGATTGTTGTTTCAAGTGTGAAATGTGAATGATAATGCTTTTATCATGCATTCTTGATGATACAATTGGCACTATTTTTCATCTGTAAAGAAAGGCTCAAGGGAATCTGAATTTGTTGGATCAGCTGTGCTGAAAAAAATTCCGCTCCTCATATATCTGGGGGTACTTTTGTATTCCCTTGAGGAAAGTGGTTTAGAAATGGATGGAATTTGACCAGTATATTTTGTAAGCTCTGTAGCAATCCTTTAAGAAAGGTTCCACCTGCAACCCTTCATTTGTATCCCTCTATCATTATGTACTTGTTCATAGATATCCAAAAGGGCGCAAGCTTAATAGAACATACACTCACACATATGGTCAGAGTTGCAGATGGGGTAAGAGAGGAAGTGGGTGAGAAATGAGGAATGCATGGATGGTGCTTATACATGTAACTACTTGCATCAGGAATAGATGATTTTGGTGCAGGCAAGCATGTGAATTCTCCCTGCTTACCTAATTAATGAAATTGATCTGAAGGCAATTTATTTACCTGACTCAACTATAAAATAGTTTTGTTGCGCTAGTCTTCAGTGGATGTCACCCCATTCCTACTTTCGGCAGAATGTTCTTTCTCTTTGAACTCTGACAAAAGTACCATCTCTTTAACATATATTATGTATTACTGTTTGCCCTTTGTTGTTGATAAAGAAATGCAACTTAGTCTAGCTGTATTCGTTCTCTTTAGCTGCAGTCACATGTTAAGTCTCTTCATTGTGCATGCCAAAGTCTTCATGGTTCTCATGGAGGGTGATTCCTTTGTCTCAAGGAGTACTAATCAGGGCAGCTTCAGGTGACAAAAAACTTTAGGATTTTCAAGTGCCTTTTTTACTCTCATCATGCTGCTAAGACCTTTCTTCATTCTCTTAGTTTTCCTCGTGTGTGCTTATCTTTCATGCCGCTTGTGCACTTCTTTGCAGGAACCACAATGACATTAGAATACACAAAGAAATGCTAGGTAGACAGCATGATGTCTTATTGGAAAATCTGCTGGATTCAGGTTCATTTACCAAGCTCTACAGTTACAATCATTTGCTCAATGGATTTGCGATCCATGTCACATCCAAAAAGGTAAGTCCGTTGAAGGAAATATGCTCTAGTTTGGGTTTAAAAAGATCGTTATTATGGTTAAAGTTGTTGGTCGTCTATCATTTTATAAGTTATAAAATCTTTGCAGAGCTAACAGTTAGTGGAACACTTGCAGGTTGTTGAATCTCTTAGGAATGTGACTGGAGTTAGGGCTATTCACGAAGATATTAAGATGGAGAAGCTGACAACTCATACACCTGATTATCTGGGAATTCCTACTGGTATCTGGCCAGCTCTAGGTGGTGCGAGGAGTTCTGGTGAAGGGACAGTGATAGGCTTGATTGACACTGGGATTAATCCTAACCACCCAAGTTTTGCCAACTTACCATCCATAAGCACCAAGGGATCCATGGATGATTATAGTAGCAGGTTTACAGGGAAATGTGCCTCTGGTGAGATGTTCCTGCCAACAGCATGCAATGGCAAGATAGTTGGGGCTCAGTATTTTGCGCGTGCTGCAATTGCTGCTGGTGATTTTAATGCTACACGTGATTACGCTTCCCCTTATGATGCTGATGGTCATGGAAGGCAAGTCACATAACACGAACATGCCAGTATCTTTTGAGCTTGAGTGGTAATTTTAGCATTAATTTGGGCCTTAAATCATCATCATATTGCATTATAACCAGTGCCTTAATGGCAGTTGGAAATATAATTATCATTTTCTTGGTAGTCCATCTGAACTTATTTATGTTGTTTTGGTGACTATAGCCATACAGCATCAACAGCTGCTGGTAATTATGGAACACCAGTTATTGTCAATGGCTTCAACTATGGGAATGCAAGTGGCATGGCTCCAGGAGCTAGGTGAGACATTGGAACATGACAAGAGGACTTACTTATCCGTATACATGTTATCAGAACTTTCAAATTAAGTCAGATGATGAGTTTCCTTGTGGAGGAATACTGTCTTTTAGGACACCTTCACTGCTTTAATCGTTGTTAATGCATTATCTTTGTTTTCATTAGCATTGCTGTCTACAAGGCTCTCTATACATTTGGAGGCTATATGTCAGATGTTGTTGCTGCTGTTGATCAGGTTTGTTCCCAAATGGACTCGATCTTTTTTCTTTTTTCTCTCTGACTAAAGACGAAATGAAAGAAATAAAAATAGAAGTCCACAATATATCAACTTTGACTATAATGTCAGTCATGCTTAGTTGGTCATTGGTTCCCCTCCAGGCTGTGGAAGATGGAGTTGATATACTAAGCCTCTCTGTTGGGCCATCTAGTGTTCCGCCTGGTCCTTCTGCCTTCCTTAATGTTTTGGAAATGGAGTTATTGTTTGCTACAAAAGCTGGTGTTGTCGTAATTCAAGCTGCTGGCAATGGTGGTCCTTCTTCTAGTTCAATCCTTTCTTTTAGCCCATGGATTACGACTGTCGCTGCCTCCATCATTGATCGCAAGTACAATAATTCCATTGTGTTGGGCAGTGGACACAGCTTATCTGGCATGGGCCTTGCACGTAAATATGACTCAGAATCTGTCATCTAATATTTTACTTGTGATTTTAGCTAGAGTGCTTCATTTCTTTTAACTGAATTCATTATATCTGAGTAGCTTGTATATGTTACAGCTCCAACACCAGGAGATGCTCTTTTTCCCATGGCTGCTGCAGCTGATGTCAGTCGGCACAATTCTAGCATTGGTCTCCTTGAAAGCTGCCAAACTCCTGATGCCTTTATCCCATCTCTGGTTCGCGGGAAACTTATTATCTGCACATATACCTTTGATTTTGAATTTGACTCCGCAAGCATAGTTAGAGTTGCTGAAACAATGAATAATGTCGGAGCTGCTGGATTTATTATGACAATGGACCCTGATGTGGGCTCTGAGGAAGTCAAGGGTACCACCGTGACCCTTGGGGTGCCTGGAATCGTCCTAAATAACATACAAGCTTCTACGGTATGGTGTACTGTGAATGCACCAACTTAAAGAAATCCTCATTGCTGGCTTGGAGCTATTTTACATGTTTTATGCCTTACCCATTTGGCTCACCGTTTGTTACACTATGGGCAATGTCATAAATTCTGTGCTATTTGTGTTGCATTTGACCTCAGGACGAATTTATCTCTATTTTACATATTCCCCTTGATGGAGCTTTTAGATTTAGGTAAATTGTGAAGCCTGGATAACTCCACTGTCTATATGAATCTTGCTGTTTTCAACTTTTGCCTGCAGGCTCTTTGGCAGTACTACAACTCGAGGACATTTAGAGGTAGAACAGGAAGAGTGCTTGCTTTTGGTGCAACAGCCAGGATATTGGATGGCAGACAGGCAATATACACTGGGCAAGCACCAATTGTCGCGTCCTACTCATCAAGAGGACCTGACGTGAATAATGCACTTCTACAAACAGCTGATGTCCTGAAACCAACTGTCATGGCTCCAGGTTCTTCTATTTGGGCTGCTTGGAGTCCTAACAGTGAAGGAGATCATTACGTAAAAGGTAGTGCATTTGCAGTCTATCAACTTCTATACCTATGTATGAAACACCTTATTCATTTTTCTGTTTATAATTCTGTTTAAAATTTCTATGTGTTTTAGTCGACAATTATATGTTTTCTTGGAGCTAGTTCGATTTATATGATTTAAGGACGCATGGGTTTAAATGGGATTTTACAATATATGAGGGATCAATTTTTAATGCTAAAAGATGGGTATGAGGGATTGTTTGCAAAAACTTGGGCTTACGGAGTTGCACTTTCGAAGATTTTGTGGGTTTGTCGATATTGGTTCAACAAAAGAATTTCATTAGCTTCCGAAATTTTAGATGGAGCCCTTTATGTTGATTTTATCTATTTGCATATCTAAACAAATCAGAATCAGTATTCGGGTTGATTACCTCTTAGTTTGAAATGTTGAGAACTTTTAAGAAAGGTTTGTCGAGATTCAGATATCATCATGGGTTGTGCATGACGTGATGTTGCCTTCACGAAAGAAACTTCATAATTTCAGCATTTCGTAGAACCCCTAAAACAGTGTCTCATGTGTCTGTTGTCATTTAATTAGGGCAAAGTTTTGCACTTGTATCGGGTACGAGCATGGCCACTCCTCATGTAGCTGGTGTGGCTGCATTAATCAAGCACAAACACCCTAATTGGAAGCCTTCTGCTATAGTATCAGCAATGATGACAACGACAGATATAGCAGACAACGCTGGCAACCCCATCATGGCACAAAAGACAAACCAGTTAGCACCAGCCACCCCGTTCGATTATGGAGCTGGATCCATCAACCCTTCTCGGGCTGTTGACCCTGGACTCGTATTCATTTCCAAATTCAAGAACTACGTACAGTTTCTGTGTGCTGTCCCAGGGGTTGACGATGAGTCTGTGAGGCGGTTTGTTGGTGTCGGATGTCCAGCTAAGAAAGGAGGTTGGTGCTCAGATTTGAATTCCCCTACTATAACAATCTCAAATTTGGTGGGTTCGAGAAAAGTCACACGAGTTGTAACAAATGTTGGAAACGAGAGCGAGACTTATAAAGTCGTTGTGAATCCACCAATGGGTGTGAGAGTGAAGGTGACACCGAAAACTTTTACTGTGAGTCACAATGCTACACGGCAGCTGAAGCTGGTGCTGGAAGCAACAGATGCAACCAATAATTACAGCTTTGGTGAGATGTTACTGCGAGGAAACAAGGGTCATCTAGCTAGAGTTCCTATAACTGTCCTTGTAAGTAGTGTACTTGGATCTTAAATTCCTCGTCAGTGGCGTATTGGTATTAATTTTACAGATATATAAAATCATAGAGTTAGAATAAGAAACTAGGATCTGCAGTTTTTCTATCATCAAGAGAATTGTATTTTGCTTGAAGGCTTTGATTGCTCATAGAATCTAAATTTCTTGGCTAAACAATTTATTAATGTCACTAGACTGTCTTAAATTCCTTGTATACACATTTCTGCCAAATGGAAAGAAGATAGAAGGATTTAGCTAATGCCAAATTTTAACAAAAAGATCATGATCCATCCACTACTTACTCGCTACATATGGGTGCACCAGTTTCTGGCTTTGCAATTTTGATGATAAATCTACTTGAATTGACCGAATTTTGTATCTCTAGTATGAGAAGTACCATCTGGACATCTGTCTTTTTTTTCCTATCTATTCTCCTGTTTTTTGCCTTCTTTTCTTCTCCTCTTAATATTCTTTCTGGCAGGAGAAAGTAATACTATCAAAGGCTTTATCCCGAAGGATGGGGGTCAATCGTATAAATTAAGAGCATATCTTTTGTTATTGTTCACAGATATCATCTTCCTTCGTTCACCTCTATCTAGTGTTCTAGGCTTGTTACAGAAAGGGCAACCCTTCAAGTAATACTTTGAGTGAAACTAGAATTCTATGAATTCAGATAAGAGAGAAATAGAATATGAGATGAGAAAGAAGAATGTGTTTTAATTTTCTGAATGCTTATTACAACCTGAGCTTAATCTATTTATAGCTCAATTGCTAAGTAGGAGAAAAATCGAGCTTAACTAACCCAGCTCAACTACTTTAACAAACTCTCAACTAACTCCCTGATTATAAGGAAAGCCAAAACTGATTTTCCCTCCAAAAGGCTACATACATTTATAAGGCTAATTAAAGTAATTACCCTTATCATACCACCCTCCCTTAAAAAAGACTTGACTCAAGTCTGGATATTACAATCAAAATCAGGGAACCTTTGCTCAAAATCTACAGCATACTCCCAACTAGCTTCATGATCTGGGCATCCTTCCCATTGGACCAAGTATTGAACATGGGCTATATTCTGAAATTTGATAGTCCTATCCAATATAGCTGCTGGCTGAATTAAGAAAGCATCATCTTGGCCTTGTAACCAAACTGGAATATGTGTAGCAATAGGCAGAGAACCTTGAAATTTCTTCAGTTGAGATACATGGAAGACATCATGTATCTTAGAATTAGCAGGAAGTGTAAGTTTGTAAGCCACCTTTCCGATCTTAGCTTGAACCTGAAATGGCCCATAATACTTGGGAGACAACTTATGATTAGTTCTGGCCTGAACTGAATGTTGTCTGTAAGACTGAAGCTTTAACAAAACCCAAGTGCCAACATCAAAGTGTCTATTAGTCCTGTGTTTGTCAGTTTGAGCCTTCATTCTACCCTGAGCTCTAAGGTAAATGAAGTGGTGGTGATTGATTGTAAACCACTTCATAAGGTGTTAACTGCAAAGCTGAATGAAAATGAGTGTTGTACCACCACTCAGCTAATGGTAACCATAGAGACCATTCCTGAGGTTTTTCTCCACACATGCATCTATGTTATGTCTCTAAACATCTGTTCAACCTCTGTTTGGCCACCAGTCCCAGGATGATAGACAGAAGATAATAGGAATTCAGTGCCATGAAGAGAAAAAAGTCCTTTCCAAAAGTGACTGAGAAAAGTAGGGTCCCTATCACTGACAATTGTTCTTCGCCAACCATGTAGTTTGAAAACATGGTCCAAGTAACATTGAGCTACTTGTACAGCAGTATAGGGATGTGAGAGAGGCATGAAATGAGCAGCTTTACTAAAACGATCCACCACTACAAATATGACATCCTTACCATTGGATTTAGGCAAGCCACCAATAAAATCCATAGAGACATCCTTCCATACTTCTTTTGGAATAGGGTGAGGTTGTAAGAGTCCTGGCTTTGCAGAATTATCATATTTAGAGACTTGGCATATGGGACATCTCCTCACAAATTGTCTAACATCCTTAGTCATGCCATGCCAATAAAATATGCTTTTAAGCTTCTTTAATGTGAAATCGCTACCTGAATGTTCACTCTTAGGGGAAGCATGTTGCCATTCCATGATCTTCAGTTTCAGATTATCATCCTTGCCAACCACAATTCTATTTTTTCTTCGCAATAAACCATCTTGAATGCTGAAATTGTGAACATTAACATTATCTTGTAACTGAACTAAGATATGTTGAGTGTTAACATTAAGCTGATAACTCTGAATAATCAACTCCTTCAGATCTGAAGCAATGACTGAGATTGCCATGAACAGAACTTCTCCTCCTTTTACTCTAGAAAGAGCATCAGCAGCTACATTATCTTTCCCACACTTACTGAATCTCATAGTCAAAACCCATAAGTTTTGACAACCAAAACTACTGGAAAGGAGTAGATATCTTTTGTTGTAATAGCCACTTCAAACTCTTTTGATCTGTTCTTATAATAAAGTGGCCAACAATCAAGTATTGTTCCCACTTTTGAACATCAAAGACAATAGCTAAGAGTTCTTTTTCATAAACTAATAATTTTTGCCATCTGGGACCCAAATACCTGCTAATAAAGGCCAAAGGATGGTTATCTTGCATTAGAAGTGCCCTGTACCAGACTTAGATGCATCAGTCTCTAGTACAAAGGGTTTGGAAAAGTCTGGAACAACAAGAATATGAGTAGTTGTCAATGCTGACTTTAGTGCTTCAAATGCTTCCTGAGCTTTCTCAGTCCATGTAAAAGCTCATTTCTTGAGAAGATTAGTGAGTTCTTTGCTAATAAGAGCATAATTCCTAACAAATTTTCTGTAATAGCAAGATAACCCAAGGAAACTTCTCAAGTCTTTCAATGAGCTAGGAACAGGCCAACTAGCAATGGCTGAAATTTTTCTAGGATCTGTCTCTACTCCTTGAGCTGAAATAAAGTAGCCTAAATACTCCACCTTATTAGTTGCAAAAATACATTTACTAGCTTTTGCATACATCTGATTCTTCTGCATAAGCTCAAACACTTCAGATAAATGATGTAAATGCTCAGTAAAAGATTTACTGTAAACAAGAATGTCATCAAAAAACACTAAAACACATATTCTAAGCAATGGTCTAAAAACATCATTCATCCATCCTTGAAAAGATGCAGCGGTATTAGTAAGGCCAAAAGGCATTACTAGAAATTCATAATGCCCAGTGTGAGTTTTAAAAGCAGTTTTAAAAACATCTGCATCATGAACCCTCAATTGATGGTATCCAACTCTTAAATCAAGCTTTGTAAACACAGCAACTCCAGCTAATTCATCAATTAATTCATCAATAACTGGAATAGAAAACTTATCTTTCATTGTTTTCTTGTTGAGTTCTCTGTAATCCACACATAATCTCCAAGTTCCATCTTTCTTGCCTACTAAAACAACTAGGGATGCAAAGGGACTTGAACTGTTTTGAATAATCCCTCTGTCCAGCATTTCTTGAATGAGTTGTTCTATGACATCTCTTTGCTTCAATGGATACCTGTAAGGCCTGATGTTAACAGGACCTGCACCCACTTCTAGGGGAATTATGTGATCAAACACCCCCCCTTTTGGAGGTAAATCCATAGGATCTTCAAAAACACCATTATATTTCTGTTTAAGAGTCTCAATTTCAGGAATTATTGAAGACTCCAGATTACAGAAGGAGTAATTGTCAGCTACTTCCTTCTTAGAAGTATCCAATACTTGTAAGAAACACAAATGAGCTGCACCTTCTAACAATTTAGCAAAAGGTTCTCCCTCCATTACTTGCACTTTTTTAGGTGAAACCCCTATAAGCTTGTATGTAACTCCTCCTACTGTAATCTCCATTAACAGCCTCTTAAAATCCCAACAAATGGAGCCCAAAGTAGCTAGCCACTGAACTCCTAACACCATATCACAAGACCCTAATGGAATCAACATGACATCAGTGGTAAACAGCTTCCCTTGCATAGCCCAAGAAAAAGTGTCACATTTATGTTGGCGGACAATATGATTTCCATCTGCCACAGTTTCAGCCTGTGGAGGCATTGGACTAATTGCACAGCCCAGTTTTTTTGCCATAGTCATATCCAGGAAGTTGTGAGTACTTCCTGAATCTATGAGAATATTAATGGAACAACCATTCACTATTCCTTTAACCCTCATGGTATGAAAGCTTTGATTTCCTATCAATGCACTAACTGAAAATACATGGCTCACTTGTAACACTCCGACCCATACGGAGTCGAGTAGATCGTCACCAATGTGCATCCAGGGCCAACAACTGTCCTCAATAACCAACACAAATTCTTTCGGCGCATTTTGTCCTCACTCATGCGCACCCCGAGAAACTTCCCAGGAGGTCACCCATCCCTAGACTACTCCCAGCCAAGCACGCTTAACTATGGAGTAACTAGGGAATTAAGCTCCCTAAAATAAAGATGCATTTTGTTGGAATGAGTAGCCTGCTAAATCCCTTTAAAGCAATCATGAGGGGTATTACATCACTGTTTCCAAAATGACTCCCATTGGTAATATCCAAGAATTCATCACCACCTTCATCTGAATCACTAACATCCAACTCTCCATTCCCTGCTATTTCTACAGTGAATAGCTGAGGTTCTTTGAAGTTACACTTGTGATTCCTATTAGGGGTGTTCATAAATATCCGATCCGGGCGATCCAATCCGATTTTTCGGATATCTGACCCGCTTTTTTATATTTCGGATCAGATACGGATCATGATTTTTTTCCCGATTTTTTCGGATATCTTATCCGGAATGTCTGTTTTCAAGGCCGGATATCCGAAATATCTGATGAGTCGATTCGATCCGAAACATATTTTATGAACTTTTCCTTTGAAAATTTCAATTTTTTTAGTTTTCGGATATCCGATGATCCGTTCCAAAATTTCGGATATCCGATCCGATCCGAAATTTTTCGGATCGTATTCGGATCGCATTTTTCCCGATCCGAAATTTCGGATCGGATATCCGAAATGAACACCCCTAATTCCTATCATAGGGTTTATCACAATAATAACATAACCCCTTTGCAATCTTCTCCTGTCTAATATCTGCAGGTATATATTTGAAAGGTCTTTTTGTATTTGGGTTTGTATTTGATGGTAAGGGAAGAATAGGAGGTTTAGAATCGGCTAACACTGGTGTATCAAAAGGTTTATTTGTGGAGTAAGGTGAAAAAGAAGGTTTGTGAGTTTTAGATGAATGTGAGGTGAGGTTAGCTGCTATAGATTCTTCTTGCAATCTAGCATATTCTACTGCTTCAGCTACACTTTAAGGTTTAAAAGCTCTTACTATAGGTTTAATATTTGGTTTAAGTCCTCCCACAAAACTATCAAGAAAGTAAGAATCAGGAAGTACATATGATTTTGTTGTAACATCAAAGATCTCATATCTTCAAAAGCATCAATGTAACTCTCAATTGAATCAATTTGTTGCAGTTTGTTGAACTTTTCTACAACATTCATTCCAATTTCATGTCTAAATCTAGCAGATAAATCAATTATGAACTCAGACCAATCAACATTTCTTCTTATTGACAAGTAACTGGAAACCCATTACTCTGCTTTTTCTACCATATTCAAACAAGCTAAATCTACCTTTTGCTCTCCAGGAATCTTGCATAGATTACATTTTTTAATCCACATTCTGGGGTTTGTACCATTAACTTAGGAAACTCAAGTTTAGGAACATACCCACGAATTCTAGTAGCATTAACACCATCATCATGAATTTCAGTGGATTTGACATAAGAGGTTGTGTCTCCACATTCTTCTTTTCTTCTATTGTCTTCAATCTTCCATTCATTTCTTGTAAAGACATCATTACTTCCTTCAAAGTATCCTGTATCACCTTGTTCTGGGCTTGTTGTTACAGGAAGGGCAACCCTTCAAGTAATACTTTGAGTGAAACTAGAATTCTATGAATTGAGATAAGAGAGAGATAGAATATGAGATGAGAAAGAAGAATGTGTTTTAATTTTCTGAATGCTTATTACAACCTGAGCTTATTCTATTTATAGCTCAATTGCTAAGTAGGAGAAAAACCGAGCTTAACTAACCCATCTCAACTACTTTAACAAACTCTCAACTAACTCCCTGATTATAAGGAAAGTCAAAACTGATTTTCCCTCTAAAAGGCTACATACATTTATAAGGCTAATTAAAGTAATTACCCTTATCAATGCTCCTTGGAAAGCTGCAATCTTATTCGACGCATATTCTTTATAACTCCGTTCTTCCTCGACTTCTTTTGAAATATCCATAGTCCTAACTTTTTGCTTTACTTACCTATACGGCTGTACACATGCCCAAACCAACAGTCTATATTCCCTAATCTTATCTTCTATATATATATATATTTTTTTTTTGATAAGGAGAACAAGCTTAGACTAACACCCTAGTCCGGGGGCCAGCCTAAAACATCATTTCGGATGATAAGGGAGAAATCCATACAATAAGGAGGAAACCAATATAACAGGGAAGGGTAGTCATGCGCCTTCCTGGCCATAAAATCAGCAGCCTTGTTAGCTTCGCGAAAGCAGTGACGAAACTCGCACACTTGAAACCGAAGAGCATCCACACCTGCATCTTTAACAATGTTAGAAATCTCCCACGGAATACGCCAAGAATTCTTCATAGAATTGATGACCCCTAAATTATCGCCTTCTACAATGAGATGAGAGATGTTAAGAAAATAGGCTCCCTTAATGCCTTCACTAAGAGCCCAAGCCTCAGCTTGAATTATAGAAACATGAGAACCCAGAGCCTTAGCACCCGCAAGCAGAACTTCTCCATCACTTTGTCTAATCACAAATCCTAAGGAAGCATTACCATTACTAAGTTTAGAACCATCAAAATTTAGCTTGCAAAAATTGGAAGGAGGAGGGGACCAAATGAGATTAGAACCCGCTCGAGAAATCGGAGGGAGAGTATTCTTGAGAGAAGAAGAAGAAGCAGAGGATAAGTCCCCTACCTCACAGTCCATTTTAGACCACTGAGTAAGTAAACTATTAATATGGAAACTAGCACGACGAGGGGAAATGCCTTCATCATTGAATATCACTCTATTTCTATAGAACCAGATGAACCACCACACAAAGGAAAGCTTTTTGATTACTTCCATAGAGAGCTCAGAATGACAGTAGTGTATCCAATAACGAAAAGAAAATTGACTAGAAAAATTGACCTCTTGAGGGAGTTTTGGCCAATCACCATTGTCATGAAGACATTCAAACACATCTAAAATGAAAGGACATTCAAAACAAAGGTGAGAAAGAGATTCAGGAGCATTACTACATAAAACGCATTGCTGAGGAAGAAAGACCTTACACTTTTCAAGTCTATCTTTTGTAGGCAGCCCATCATGGCAAGCTTTCCATAAAAAAATTTTGATTTTGGGAGGAACATGAAGCTTCCAAAGCCAAGCAAACTCAACTTTTTCAAAATTCGGGTTATGAAGACCCTGCGCCAACATGGACCCTGACTTTACAGAATACTCCCCATTAGCCGTCAGACCCCACACAAGAGTATCAGGTTGAGGGTTAGAAGGAAGAAAGGAAGAAAAAATAATAGAAGCTATATGGGGAGGGACAAGAGAAGCAATTTTCTCCCTATCCCAAAGCCCATGATCATCAATTACATCACTCACCGTGAAGTGTTCCGACTCATAAGTGGGAATAATAATTTTTCTGAGGGGATATTGGAAGATCCAATTGTCATCCCAAAATTTTATCTCTTTCCCGTTTCCTACTTGCCATCTCAACCCCTGCCTAAACAGGGGTCTAAGTGACATGAGTTTTTTCCACTGCCAAGAGGCTACTGAAGAGACTTTATGAGATAGAATATCTTGATTTTTACTATACTTTTTCTTAACTAAATTGACCCAAAGATTATGTTTTTGTTTAACAATTTTCCAAAGAAGTTTCATTTGAAGAGCAATATTATTAACATCTGCCTTCCGAATTCCTAAACCCCCGTACTGTTTTGGTAGACAAATTTTGTCCCAACCTATCAAATTAGCTGTCTTATTAAGGTTATCCTTATTCCAAAAGAAATTTCTATATATTTTATCTAATCTTGAGAGAATTTGCTTGGGAAGATAAAAACTTTGCATCTGGTAATTGGCTTTTGTAGCCAGATTAGCTTGAATCAAAACCGTTCTACCAGCTTGCGAAAGAGAGTTGGCTTTCCATTTAGGGAGTTGATTAACAGCCATACAATGGACTTTCCCAAAAGTTTCTTTGGTAACCCTTGAATCTATAATTGGACAACCCAAATACTCCCCTAAATTGGAAGTTTCACTCATGCCTAGAAGCCTAGAAAAGTTAGCTTTAGCAAGATCCGAAACATTTGGAGAACATTGGAAAGCAGACTTGTGAAAATTGACTAATTGATCTGACATTGAACAATATTTATCCAAAATTGCCTTAATAGTGGAGCAACTATGATCAGTTGCCTTGGCAAAGATCATTGTATCATCTGCAAAAGTAAGAAATGGGATTCTCACTCCAGATTTACCAATAGAAACTCCAATAGATTTATCTTTTTGCAAATTTGCAAAGGAAAGTTGTCTAGCAAGCAACTCAGCACAAAGAATAAAGAGATACGGGGATAGAGGGTCACCTTGGCGGATGCCTCGCGAAGGAAAAAATCTATCCCCTGGGACGCCATTCACTAGTATCGAAAAAGATGGAGTAGAAATACAGGTTTTAATCCACTTAATCCATTGAGGACAAAAACCTAACTTTCTAAGAGAGACTAAAATATAGTCCCATTCTAGCCTATCATATGCTTTTTCCATATCTAACTTGATTGCAATCCAGCCTTCTGCACCTGATTTTTTACTAAACGAATGGAAAACCTCATGAGCTATTAAAATATTATCCTGAATGAGTCGCTCAGGAACAAAGGCACCTTGGAGGGGATGAATAAGCTTCCCCATAACTGATTTAAGACGATTACAAATAACTTTCGAGATTATCTTATAAATGGTGGAGCACAAACTAATTGGACGAAAATGATTTGCAGTTGAGGGGTTATCAATCTTTGGGATTAGAGCAAGAAAAGTGTGATTGATCTCTTTCAAAATATTTCCAGAGTGGAAAAAAGCTTTAACCACTCTGACAACCGAATTGTCGACAAGGGTCCAATATTTCTGAAAAAAGAACGGAGGAAAACCGTCTGGGGCCTGGGGATTTGTCAGGAGCAAGATCAAAGGTTGCATTTTTAATCTCCTCAACTGACACTAAATCTGTGAGAAATAAATTATCTTCTGAGGAAATAACAGGAGAAAGGAGGGAGAAATCCACATTTTCATCAAAAAAACAATGAGGATTCGAGACAAATCTTTTATTAAATTCTCTCGTGATTTCAATTGATATACTAGCTGGGGAGGAAATACATTGATTAGCGTCTGTGATAAAATTCTTGATTTGATTTTTGTTCCTTCTAATAGAGGCATGAGTATGGTAGTATTTAGTATTTGCATCCCCCAAATGGAGATAATTAGTCTTACTCTTTTGCTTCCAATACTCACGACTAAAAGTGAGAAGTCTTTCACGTTTTTGAAGAAAACGTTCTTGTTGCAGATTAAGAGAACTGCATAAAGGGTTAAATATGAGCTTCTCTTGAATGTTTGCCAATTTAGTATCTACTAAACGAAGTTGTCTAAAAATATTACCAAACTGAGAAAGATTCCATTTTTTAGAGTTGTCTTTTAGAAGTTTGCATTTCTTAACAAGATTAAACATATGTGAACCGTCAAATCGAGTACACCAAGACTTTTTAACCAATGTATAATAATCCTTACGTTGACACCACATTTTCTCAAAACGAAATGGAGGGGCTTTCGACACTTTGGTTATCAAGAGACACTTGACAGTGATCAGAAGAGGTAAAGGGGTGATATTTTAATTTGGCTTGAGTGAATCTGCTAATCCATGAAGTGCTAGCTATACCTTTATCAATACGTTCCAATATATTATTCGGGCCTGCTCTTTTCTCTCTCCGAGTGAATCTAGAGCCCATGAAAGGTAATTCCACACAAGAAACATTGTTGAAAAGATTATGCATAGTATGAGTTCTAATAGAGTTGAAGATTGCACCCCCAACTTATCTTGATCACAGCTAATTTCATTAAAGTCACCAAGTATAACAAAGGGAGAAGTTAGATTATTAACATACATAATCAATTCATCCCAAAATTCAGCTTTATGTTCCTGCCTAGCAGGAGCATAAATGAAGATTGCAACAAAGGTTGTATGATCATTAAGAAGAGTAATAGAGCATGAAATAAAGCGATCAGCTTTATGTAATACTACTAAGTTAAAAGGACAAGCAATACAGTCCTTCCAAAATAACCATAAACCACCTGCTAATCCTAAAGTGGGTACAAAATCAACATGTTGAAACCCACACTGGCTTGCTATTAACAGGGAGGGATGAGTTTTCGTTTTCACTTCACAGATCATGAAGATCTTAATAAAATTACTTGTACAAAAATCACGAATATCAGTCAATGCATTTTTCTTAGCAACCCCTTGAATATTCCAAAAGCCAATAATCATAATTATTTAAATACCAAAAGACAAGTCAGTTTTAGCTGGCAGGAGGGCTGTAGAACTTAGAATCATATGCACATGATCAGTGCAAGCAAACAAATTTGCCAAACTCCTAACCTCCAATTCGAATTTAATATTTTCTTGAAAAAATTTATTCGAAAAATGAACTCTTATTAGGTGCCACAACCCAATTAAAGCATTATTGCAAGCAATAGCTAATGGACTAGAGAGAGTGACATTCTGAAAAATACAATAGACATACTTAAAAGAGAATTTCAGTAGGAGATGCTTTCTTGAAACAATATGACTAAAGACACTTATTATCATTAAAAGTATAGCAACATTTATTTGGGAAGCCTTCTTTAGGCACAATCGAGCTACCATACGGCAAAAAGAAATGAAGAATAACCATAAAACATCTCCAATCCAATAGCTTCTGTAGCCTAAATCGGAGTTTTTATTAAAGAGCAAAACTTCAAAAAACACCCAATAAATTCCAATCCAATAACTTCTGTGGCCTAGATTGGATTTAATTGAGATTGTCATTCCATTGATAGCCAATCCACAAAATGAGATTGACAACTTCCAATAACTATATATAACAAATATATAAGGGGGGTATATTCGAAACCAATTCAAAAGAAAGAGAATAGCAACTTTCTTAAAGACCCACAAACAGTCTATTAGGATACCCTTTAAAGGGAGTCCAGTTTCCTTGATATCATCCAATCTTATGAGAACAGTACTAGATTTGAGAATTTTCATAACCAAGACTTTGATCAGAGGCAAAATAATATATGACTCATCCATCTTTACAAAGAAAAAAATGGATGGTAAAAGATCTAAAAAAGAGGAAGTGAAGATCTTACTTACAATCTGAATGTTTGCATTAAATGCGTGGTCCTGAAATGTATGAGCACCACAGCCAATAATACTTGATTTTATAACATTGATTGCTAGGAACATCAAAGGGTAGCCATCACTAAACCACACAGCAACCTTACCAACCCAAAGTTGAAAGGAAACTGGTTGAAATTTCACAAATGAAAATTGAAGATTGAAATCTGGAAAGAAAAGGGGGGCACCAAGGGAGACCATCTCACGCACCAAGAACCCACACTCTTCGAAGAAGGAATTGAAGAAGCACGGCGCATCAACATCGAACACCAGCAGAACACAACTGGTGAACAAACAACCAAGAGCATGCACAACCGAAAATTGTGCTGAACCAAAGAATGGAACCAGTAGCCAAATCGACCCACCAACCACAATGAAATCACGAAACCTACAAACCCTAGCCAGGAAATCTAGTTTGAACTTGAAGGGAAGATAAAAGAAACCTTTCATCCACTTTAAATACTGGATCGGAATTCTTAACAAGGAAATAGATGAAATAAACTGAGAAATTAATAATTCATTTCGAAAATTTGAGAAATGATTTCTCGGAAATTCGAACCCAATTTGGGGGAAAGTCTTGAGCTGAATTAAGGACACATTGACCAATTGGACTCCAAAAATTAGACCGATTATGCAGCTAATCAGCACGAATGCAGCAAGCTGAGATGCAAGATGATTTATGAAATTGGATTGAGACAATTTTTGTTGGCTAGGGTTTCTATTTTGAGATAAATTGGGGCTTTTTTCTCTTGGCTTTTCTCTTTCTCTCTCATGTTTATTTTTTCTTAGTTTGGATAGCAATCTTATCTTCTATATGTGCAACTTCAACCTGTCTTCATATATATCCTCGTTTAATTAAATGACAAGAAGTAGGATTATATTAACTGACAAAAGGGAGGATTCAAAGTTTAAAATCTAGCTGTAAACATTGCAATGGCAAAACCCTGCTCTCATTTCTACATGGAGGTTACAACTCACTGGAATGCTCCATAACATAAAAAACGTGTTAACAAAGTCTTCACGGATACAGTATTGGATGAAACCTATCCTTAACATGCAAACAAAACCATATTCAGAAGAAAAATCTGATAAACTAGAAGGCTAATCTTTCTTGGAAGTGGTACTGCTCTCATCTTGCCATGTTGCTTGCCATTGCTTGTCATACAAAGTCGTCTCTTCTAGTAGTTTCTTTAAGTTATCTAGATCTTCGTTCTTCCTAATAAACAGCACACCAAGAACAGCAACAAATAACAAAGTTTTGCAGAAGAAGTTTCCCATTTGATCAACAAGACCTACACCAGTCAAACTATCAACAAAATACGCCATGAAGAAACCGATCATTGCAGCACGACCTGTCAATTCGGAAATAAAAAGCAAAATGTCAACAAAATTACGAAGGAATCAATTAGATTAGCTGAGATAAGAAATAATTTGTAATGCATGAACGAAGCAAACCATTAAGAAGCTCAGCTTCAGGAAGGTGGAATCTCTTGATCCATGCCCACCAAGGAACGATAGAAGTGTCAAAAACTACTGGTTCATCATTATTGGTAGATTCTGGGTAGGTTTGAAGCCACTTCCTCCTCCTCACCTCTGTAAACCATAAGCCAGTTGTTGATCATGTCGAGATTGAGAAGACATCTGATGACTCGTATTAATTTTTTGAAGGCATGATGTCTCATATTATTGATAGAAAGAGAGAATCATAACAGCAATGTAAGCCTATCAGACAACACGCCATAGGGAAGCAAAGTCTCACAAATAACAGCAGCAGAAGCTTTAATAAAAGGATATTAGCACGAAGGCAAGTATAACTTACGAGATTACTTTTCACCATTGCTCCACAATTGAAATTGCAAAAAGCACTGAGACAAAATATACTGATACATGACCAGAAGAGTGGCAGACAAATAAGCTCAAAAAAGCCTAATGATTGAGTTTCCCACGTTCCAACTAAGAGATTGGAGGTTCGTTTCTCATCTTCCCCAACCTCAAGGTTAGAGGCTATTGTGATTCTTTTTTGTGGGTACATGTAAGCCCCACTAGGTTTCCTATCTCAGATTGACACATGGTGGTGTACAGTCCCCCTAACACCCCCAACCCATGGTGAAAGTCGAAGACGGATTGAGTCCATGGAAGATGAATGAAGCTCCATTTAGCTTACACCTTGACTCTCGGATGCTATTCTGGTTTCTTTTTGGGTAAAATGCCAAGTTACCACTTTGGCTAAGGGTAAATAAAGATAAAAAAAGGGGCATCTAAGACCAAGGATTTGTTTACATGGTCCTGACCAGTGGCAGCAAGCACGTATTTTAACTCAAGATTTAAAAAGCCAAATAGAAGATGACACTGTAGAGGAACTCCGTAATTATGCAATTCGGATGGACTTGTATCACCTGCTTAGACCAAAGTTAACATCCTATGGACAGAAATTTTAATATCAACCACTATAATGAGAACCAGGAACGAATAGCAAAAGTAACAGGTACACTATCTTAATTCTCAAACTAAAAATTCTACCAAAAATTCCATTATATTCAGATTTCAAAAGCTTAATATCAAGTAATCAAAAATTCTCTCATCCCTAAAACCAAG
Source organism: Beta corolliflora (assembly GCA_947648045.1). Taxonomy (NCBI): domain Eukaryota; kingdom Viridiplantae; phylum Streptophyta; class Magnoliopsida; order Caryophyllales; family Amaranthaceae; genus Beta; species Beta corolliflora. Next base: position 1,730,531 of record CANSZD010000756.1, on the reverse strand, counting down.
CTCACCACTTGATTCGTAATGCTATGGGCCTATGGCCGTAACAATATATAACTACTAGATATGCACACCCAGACATGCAAATTGGGAGTGGAAGTATAAAAAAATGCAGTAATTTGGTTTCATTGCTCAACTGCTTTGAATAATTTAAGATCTTCATGACTCCATTAATGAAAACATTACACTTCCAATTTATGTGCATGATACAAGCAGTATAAAATTCACTTGGACCCTCTATAAAACTATTTATCAAGAGATAAACATATATAGAAGCTACTCAAACAAGATAAACCAATAATTTCTAAATAAATACCTTCAAACTCAACATCAAACTTGAATCAAAGACAAATTTACCAAAACACAATTAGAACAAATTAAAAAGATGAAATTTCGGATAGACCAAAAAAAAAAAGCTTTACAATTTCAAATTTAAGAACTGACCAGCATCAATAACAGCATCCCAATCAGTAGTGCCATTTTTCTGAAACTGCTTCAAATCCCAATTTCCATTAACCCATTTTGGGTTCTGAAATTTCTTCACCACTTGTTCAGCAGTTTTAATGGGTGTTACATCCTCCTCTTTTTCCTCCAATTTGGGCGAAGAATCAGTTTCTTTTTCCTCAGATGGGGTTTCTAGAACCTTCTCCTCAGTAACAGTAGCAGTAGAGGCTACAACTCCAGCTCCATTATCAGAAGCTGAGACTCTAAGAGGAGAAATTAAGAGGTGGGTTTTTCTGGGTTTTTGGAGAGGAAGAAGACAAAGATAAGGCTTGTGGGTAAGGTGGTGGGGTTTGGAAGGAGGAGAGAGAGTGGAAAGATGAATTGGGGTTGAAGAAGAAGAAGAAGATAATAAGGCCATGTTCATTGTGAAGTTGAATGATTTTGAGGAGGAAGAAGAGGAGAGTGTAATCATGTACTACTGTGAGGATGGTCACTGGTCAGAGCATGGGTTCATTGGGTGGAAGAATTCATGGTTGGACTTGGAGCATGGGAATTGGGATTGAGAGAGAACAAAAGTACAACACACTTTTGGTTTAGGGGATATCACCTTCAATTCAATCCTTTCTTCAACTTGTTTGTTTTAACTACGTGAGGAGTCATTCTAGCTTCTAGGCCCTTAAAGTAGGGTATGCTCTCCTTAACTTAAGTTTTATTTTACTGGTTTTTTCCCCCTAGATAATGCTATTTAGAAACTTAATCTTCATTTTATCATCCTTTAAAACTTAATTCCCGAACTAATGTCTACGCAGGACTCAACAAAACCGCTAATAGAGTTAGCGACTTTCTCTAACTCAGTTAGGAGTTTACTAAAGCTTCACCGCTAACTGAGTTAGTGGTTTTGTTGCCTCTTGTTCACGTAGTCCAAGCGTCGACTTCGGCTACTCCCAGAGTCCCCGTACTTCCACTCCTCATCAACCACTGCCACTTTTGCATCCACCTCGGCCACCTCATACATTGTCATTGACACGCTCTTGAGTCTTGCCTCTACCACGTCGCCAATAAACTTACCGTCCCCGATTGACTTATACTATCTCTTTATGAGATATTCTTGAGGTTGTTGAACTTTCGAATCCGAACTCGGCATGATAGTCCGTTTAATTGATATGCTACTATGAATATTATTAGTTTGGCTTGCAATAATTTGAATATCTTTCTTACCTATATAAGATTTATTTTGTAGTTGTTTTATTTGGTTTATTTCGAGCAAGATATTAGTATACAAGAAATGGGATAAGAAATTTATGAGGTTCCTGTAAAAAAAAATATACGAGGGTGATTTATTCTGTTGCATATGTGTGCGCTTGAATAAACGGGTCAATATATAAATCGGTCATATAACTCGTCCAATAAACAGGTTGGGCTAGGGTGGAAGATTGTTGATTCATTTAATAAACGGATCCGGTTAGAATTGTGGGGATTCAAACCATTTATTGGTAAACCTGATACATATTTTACACGACGTGACTCATTTACCAGCTCATCCCTTTCCTTCTTAATATCTAATTATTCATCATAACAATCTGTATATGAATTAAAGGTGGACGTGGTCGGGCTGGCACGCGGGCCATTCAAGCCCGACCCGATTTCGGCACGGCCCAACCTGTTGTCCGCTAAGTGGGTCGTGGGCCTGCTATGTTTATAAATTTTTCCCAAGCCCAGCCTGGCATGAGCCCGCCTAAATGGTCTGCGTTCTGGCTCTGGGGCCTAACATCGATTCTCCTTATTTTTAGTCTGAAACTGCCAAAATTCAAGAATTATAACCTAGAGCATGGACCAGGCCTACAGGAGGCACGTGCCCGACCCGTGGGCCATGCCGTACTGTGGGCAGAATTATCGGATTTCAAGTCCGGCCCAAAAAAGCACGCTATTGATGGGCTCATGCCTGGCCTTGCCCGCCATTCTCCAATGCCCGCGGGCCAAGCCCGTATTCCCTGGTCTAATATTATGAATGGTTCCTCCACAATCCACCAATTACAAGTTCTATAGTAAGGATATGAGAACTATAATTGACAGGTAAGTAACTAACTCGTCTTACTAAAGCAACAAGGTATTCCTCCTTAAAGTATATGTGGTCTTCTATAGTATAATTTGAACCTAAAGTCCTAACAACTAAAAACTAAGATTTAACATTTGGTTATAAGTGATTGTACTTGTGATTAAAGTATCAAATTTTTTACATCTTAAATGCCTTGTAACTCCATTAAGGTCCATTAACTATTGAAAGTGGTATACAATATTGAATAATTAGTTACTACTCGTAAGAAACCTGATTTTTTTTTTTTGATAATTAAGAAACCTGATTAGTATCTAAGTATGATAAATTGTTAACTAGAATAGCTTATATGAACTATATGTATTACTCTCACATAGATAACCAACTTAAGAAATGCACTACTACCCATCAAAAAATTTCAACAAGTATACAAAAATGTGTATAACTGACTTTTATAGATAATAAGCTTTTTGAAAACGGATAAGGGATACAATACAAATAATTCCTCTGGAGAAGATATTTGTAGTTATTTACCTTATAGGAGAAAAAATGCATGAAAATATGATACAAATTAGACAATAGACAAACAAACTAAAGCTGACTTTTAGGGAATTAGTTACTGATGTGCAAGAATGTATTTTTAGGCTGCAAAAGCGCCCACTTTTCTTGGTGCATACACTCATTGACTTCATGTGAACTTAAAAGAAGGAATACAAAGAAGCAACCGTTACTTTTGCATGTAAAACTCATATTACAAAATTTGATGAATCACACTCCAATCTTCTATAATAAGCTCCATAACACAGTAACAATTTCTCATTCACATTGCTTTTCAACCATTGTATTAAAAGACACTTGTTAAAGTTAACTTTTTACAAATTAAACTTGAAAATCATAGAAAAAATGGATAGGAGATTAGTAGATGTATCTCAAGCTGGTAACATAGATGCATTTTATGCATTACTTGAGGATGAGCCCAATATTCTTAACTTCATAGATGAAGTCCCATTTACTAGAACTCCTTTGCACATAGCCATATTAGCTCAAAAATTCCACTTTGCTAAGGAAATTGCAAATACAAGGCCCTCCTTTATTACCAAACTAGATCGTTTTGGCTACAATCCAATCCATTTAGCGGCCGAAAATGGTCAAGTGGAGATGGTAAGAAGCTTACTAGAAATTTCGGGTGCGGCGAAAGAGGACATCAAGGGTAAAGAGAACAAGACTCCCCTGCATTTTGCAGTTATTTCAGGGAAGATTGAAGTTGTCAACTTTCTTTTGCAACGTTACCCAAGTTGCATCATGGACTTGACAGTAAAAAATGAAACTGTTTTTCACCTTGCGGTGAAGCATAAGCAATTGGGTGTGTTGTTGGTGTTGCTTGAACAACTCAAATTGGCTTGCCAATATCAAGGGAAAATGACCTTAAAAGATGCAACTTGTTCTTCTTTTGATGAGTGTATGGTAACTAATAATGATGTGATTATTAAGGATTTGTTGAATTGTCAGGATGATGAAGGAAACACTGTATTGCATCTGGCAACCATGATGAAACAACAACAGGTATATATACTTGTTTTCTCTAATCCCTCAGTAGTTGCTAGTAACATTCATGAATTCTTTGAACTTTGAAGAGTCAATTGTAAAGTATAATATGCTTAAAAATTGCTCCTTTGGAATAGATGAGACTTGAGACATAATGAAGTCACACATGATTGAGTAAAAGTCCTTCAACTGTTTCAATTTAATAGGTGAAAATTGATTTACCCTGCAACTTAGTAACAATACCCTTTTGTAGTATATAATTTTTTAGAAATATACTTCGCTAAATGTTAAGTAGGTAAACATGAGTTTAGAAAGTCGTGGCCCTTGTATGACATGCAGTTGAAAAGAGGTCCATGAGACTCATGAGACAAATATTTAGCTAACTATTGGCCATCTAGCCTTAATCTAAAGAGCTCTATGTCCCAAGAATGATTTTAAATTTTTAATATATACTCCCTTCGTCCCAAAATACTCTTGACACTTATCAAGGCACATAGTTTTAGATGATAAATTGTTGTTTGGTTATCAATTATTATTTTATTGAAAAGTAGATGTGATAGGAGTTAGTAGTTAGTAAAAGTAGTATTATTTTATTTTAAGGAGAGAAAATGTGAGCCATGGTTAGAGTTGGTATGTAATAGGAGTGGTATTATTTTATTTGGAGGAGAGAGAGTGTGGACCAATGTTTAAAAGGTAGAAGGATTAAAATAATAGTGAGTCATATCCAAAAATAGAAGTGTAAAGAGTATTCTGGGACAGATGAAAAAGAAAAGTGTAAAGAGTATTCTAGGACAGAGGGAGTAGTACTTATTAGGTGATATTTTGCATGACATGTTATGCTTATTTGTTTTTTTTTCACCAAAATGGCTTATTTTTAGTATAATCTTTCAAAACAAAATTTTGTTGACAAGATATTAGGAATTTCACTCTAGCTAGTCAACCAACTTTCAAAGTACTAACTATTTTTGAACTTGCAGATGGTTGAAGCATTGCTGAACTGAAGCCCTAATTCTACCGAAATCCTTCAAGTAGATATAATGACAATAATTACACTGCCCTTGATATCATATTACAATTTCCAGACGTATCAAGTTATACTAATATTAAAAATTGAAGCAATCCTACATTGGAAGAAGCTAAGACAAGAAGCACTCGTGTTTATCTTTCGCCACCCTTTGCGTAAAATTATGCATATATACCGTCTTCTACGAAATAATAAAAAAGTATAATTAGCATAGATATTGGGATTGTTTATCATGATATCTTTGTTATAGTAAGATTAAAGACATGCATAGTTAGTAGTAACAGCTATATATGTACCTTTTACAATTAAACTTGTTACCATTAAACATCACTAGCAATATTGCACCTTAAGTAGATGAAAGTATGTTTAGCTAGTCATAGCCATATATCATAGGCTGTAATTGTTTAAGCAAGCGACAATGTACCACTTGTATATGAAGATGTTATAAGCATACAAGTCAATAAGGTGTTCTTTGTACCTGAGAATAGATATTTGTTGAATCATTGTATTTAACATGCTAAAGCAAAAACAATTCATATATATCAATAATATCATATACAAAGGAATATTGTATGGGGCTGTAAAAGTTCCCTACCGGTCCAGTTAGACCGCCCTTGACCGTTATGGTCAGCTCAGTTTGAAGAACTGCGTCGGATGCCGGCACATCCTTCTTGCCGGTTATATCCGTGTACCTTATCGGTATTTATCATCTGGGCCATCGTCAAATGGGCCTGGGCTGATCTAGTACTTACTCAATGCGCCTGTGGGCCTAAAGATAAGTGTCAGAAGAGGATAGAAATGTATCCAACCAATAGGAGCAGTGTCCTACCTTGTCAAGGACACTGCCGGCTCCTATAAATACCCCCACGACCTGAGTCATAAGGTACATTCACATATACTAATACACTACACTTAAGACACCCCGTCTGTACTCTTTGCTGACTTTGGCATCGGAGGGGCGTTCCTCGGATCAACCCCCGAGGTTAGTTTACGTGTTCTGTATTGCAGGATATCAAACCGGTGTATTATCCAGAACCGGTTTACTCCCACACAAATTACTCCATAACGGAACAATTGGCGCTAGAAGGAGGGGTGAACTCAACTTTAGTCTTAAGCCGCAATCGATCCAGCCTACTCGTTCGTCTCATGGATCCTAAGCAGAATCTCGGGATGCCGGAATTAAATGAGAAGAACGCCCCTGTGTAGGGCGGGCCCCCTGGCTTCAACACTCCGCAACCGGGGATTGGGTCCCCCCAACCTCCAGCCGGCAGGGGGAAGGGGACCACTGAGACCCCTCAACATAATATATTTGAAGCTTTGCAAAATATGTTCAGCCCTGAGCAGCTCCGGAGTGCGGCCGAAGTCTTCCAGGCCATGGCGAGTCAAGCTCCACCGACCGGTCCTACTGGCAAGCGCCCCCCGAGCAGGCCACACAGTCCGGTGAGAAAGATGCGTTCTCTCGCGACTGGCCGGCAGGGTGCTCAAAGCCGGCATGATCAGGATCAGGAAGAGAACTCGAAGACCCCTACTGAACCAATGGAGGAAGAGAGTGAGGAAGACCGCCAGGAAACTGAGACTCAGCAATCATCCCGGCACAGGAGAGAGAGTGAGTTTGCCCGGCGTAGAGCACCGGTATCGCTCCGGAACTCTCCATTCTCCACTGCCATACTGCAAGAACCTATGGAGAAGATTAAAATGCCAACTTGCAAGTATGACGGGAGGTCCGATCCCGAAGATCACCTCTCTGCCTACGAAGGACACATGCTGCTATATACCGACACCGATTCGGTGTGGTGTAAGGTGTTCCCTTCAACTCTGGCCGGTTTGGCGCAAACATGGTACAAAAGCATACCACCAGCATCAATTTTCGACTTCCGCCAGCTCACATCCATGTTCGTTACACACTTCGTTAGCAATAAGCGAAGGGAAAAGACCACCGGCGAGCTGATGTCAATTAAGCGGGGAGAGAAGGAGAGTCCGAGGGATTACATCGGCCGTTTCAACTCCGAAGCCGTTACAGATCCCTAGCCTACGCAAGAGGTCGCGGTGTTGGCACTAATGGCCAGGTTTGAAAGAGGGAACGGCCTTCGGGAGTTATCTAGGTCGTAAGAAGGCGACTAGCCTAACCGAAGTCCTTGGAAAAGCTAACGAGTTTATCCAGGGGAAGAGTTTGATAAGGCGGCAGCCTCGAAGAGGTCCGACGGAGACGGCAAGGAGAAAGGAGAAAAGGAGAGAGAGAAAGATAAAAGCCGGAAGGATAGAAAATCCGATAACTCCGGGAGACGGGAGGAAAGCAACGCGGTCAAGAAGGGCCAGGAAGGACGGCTAGACCGCTATCACAACTATACTCCCCTAACAAAATCCGGGGCGAGATATACGAGTTGCACCAAGCAAGATGATAAGTGGCGGCGGCCCGGGAAGATGTACTATAAAGGCGAGACGAGTCCAAGTGGTGTGACTTCCACAAGGATCACGGCCATATAAGCTGAAGAATGCAAGGACTCACGAAGAACGACATCAAAGACTTGATACGAAGAGGCTACTTCAAGCGGTATCGGGCGGGGACGGATCACCGTGAAGGGTCCCCCCAAGAAGAAGACGGGAAGAAAACCCGTTAAAGAAAGAATAACGGAGATACACGTCATATCGGGCGGCCCGGTCCACGGCGGCGGTATTCACGGTGCCAAAGCCGGCCTCGAGGAGGTAAGACACCAAGTGAATTACCACAACACAAGGCAAGTGGCCGGCTCCCACCCATCATGCCATCCTTTTCATTTACGACGAGAGGACGCCGGAGGAATTATCTACCCTCATGATGATCCCTTGGTAGTATCTCTGCAAATTTCAACGGCAATGGTCCACCGCATTCTGGTGGATGGCGGCAGTTCTGCGAATATTCTCTTCATACCTACATTTGAGAAGATGGGGTTAGGAAGATCTTGTCTCAAGCGGTCATGCCCGATAATCGGTTTTACATCGGTTGTTCTCGAGGGTACCATTAAGCTACCGGTGAAACCGGGAGAGAAGGATCTCATTCACGTGATCTCATGGTAGAATTCTCGGTAGTTGACGTGCCGCGGCTTATAATGCCATCATTGGAAGACCATTGATCCATGACGCTCAGGCCGTAGTATCAACCTATCATTTGACGATGATCTATACGTCAAATAATGGAAAGCCGGAGAGGCTAAGAGGGAACCAAGAGTCGGCGAGAGCCTGTTATTTGACGGCTCTGAAGAGCTCCGATCACAAAAGGCCGGCAGAGTCTCCACCATCGGAGCGAAAGAGGCGACGGATTGAGAACAAAGCAAGCAAGAATTTGTCGATGGAAAACTTTGAGGGAAGGCGGCGAGATTTGCGAGACCTAGCCGGAAGGAGAAACCGAGGAGGTTAGCCTAGAACTAGAAAGGCCCGAAAGGACGGTCAGAATAGGGGCCGAACTGGCCGACAATGTTAAAGTAAACTTGATCAGTTTACTACGAAGCAATGCCGACGTCTTTGCCTTCTCAGCAGACGAAATGCCGGGAATAGATCCCGCGTTCATGGTACACCGGCTAAATTAACGAGGACATCAGGCCGGTAAAACAGAAAAAGCGGAATTTCTCTTCCGAGAAAAACGCAGCCATCAAGGAGGAGGTGGACAAATTGCTAGCAGCGGACTTCATCGCACCATGTGACTATCCGGAATGGCTGGCAAACGTGGTAATGGTTAAAAAAAGCGAATGGGTCCTGGCGGATGTGTGTAGATTTCACGGATCTCAACAAAGCCTGTAATACCCCGATTTTTAATAGCGTTTTAATTAGCGTTAATTGTAATTATAAAGTTAATTATGTTTTGAAAATTCTTATTTTATTTGAGTTTGGAATATTTGTAGTGTTTGTAATATATTTTGTTTTATGAGATTATTAGTATTAATTATATTTTTGGATTTTAAATAACTAAAGTCAGTTTTCCTTCCTTCCATTTATGATTGTCGGTTTAAGTTGGGAAACAAAAACCCATTTTCTCTCTCCTTCCTCGTGTCCCTCGTGGGAGACCCAAACCCCATTTATTTCTTTCTTCCTCTCACCTGTGAGAAACCCCAGACCCCAACCCCATTTTCTCTCTCCTCCCCGTGAAACCCCAAACCCCAGAAATCCCTCACCCGATCTCCCCCGTTTCTCTCTCACTCACCTACGCCGTCGCCTCGCCTCGCCTGAGTTCCCCAGGCTCGCCGGAGCTCAGTTCTCTCCTCTGCTCACGTCTCTTCTCTCCTCTAGTTCGTGGTGGTGTTGTGTGCGGTGCTGCTGCTGCGAGCTGTGTGTGTGGGGTGTTCGTACTCTATCTCTCGTGCCCTGATCTCTCTCTCACTTCCCTTTTGTTGGTGCTGCTGCGGTTGTTGCTATTGTTCGCCGGTGGACGGAGTTCGTCGAGCTGCTGCTGTTCGAGCTCCCCTACTCCTCGCTGCTCTTCTCTTCCTCTCGCGGTTCCGCGCCACCCTCATCTGCGCGCACCAGTCCCGACCACCGGAGATCCGTGCTGCAGTTCGTTGCCCCACCGCGACGCAAGCCCCGTTTCTCTCTCGTGCCACTGCTTCGCTGCCGCGTCTTTGTGCGTCATTGTTGTTGCGTGGTCGCCGTTGTTCTTTGCGGTGTGGTTGTTGCTCGACAAACGCCGCTCACGTCACCAGATCCACAACACCACCAGTCCTCTGCTGCCTTTGTTGTTGTCGGTACTACACCTCTCTTCTCCTCCTCTTGTTTCCCTCAAATTAAAAGTCTTTTATTTTTGAAAATTTGAATCTGAAATACTATTGATGCTTTGATGAATTATGAATTTCTGATTTTGAATTCTGACAATTGGTTATTTACTGTTGATACTTTGAATTCATGAGTTATTGTTGATGATGTTGAATTGGTTGATTTAATAAATCATAGTAGTGTTCTCTTATGTAATTGTGTTGATGTGAGTTTAGCTTCGGCTTGTTGGTAATTCGGTTGGTTCAATTTATTATATCAATCGAGGGATCCTAGTTAAGAAAGTATAGTTAAATTACTCTCTTTGTTACGAAAGTTAGTGTGAATAACTATTAATTGTGTGTATTATAAGCGATGGATGTTTGAAAGAGTAGTTATGGAGTTTGAGTTAAAGATTGACAATCAAGTTTCACCCATCTTGGGAGTCTTTTAATTAAATATGAAGAGACTAGTAGGTAATCTGATCATTCATAAATTAAAGTAGTGTTCTTCTACTTGGGAAACAAATCTAGTTAATGTAACAACAAATAGTTCCTAAATCGTTTAACATAATTAGATTAGTCGTTGATATTAACCAAAAGCAGTTAGTGCGGAAGTATAAATCCATAGGATGAGTATAAATTGCTGATTATGTAACAGAAGTCTTAGTTTTTGGTTTAAATGGTCTTTATTAGTGTTAGATTCATATAATAACGAAATCATGTTTTTGGTTTTGTTTATGTGATATACGAAAGGTGTTTCTATGTTGTTGTTGATGGAAGTTCACTAAATTGTGGAAAGGTGGTATACCTAATATATACTAAGAAATGATATATGTTCATGTATTCTTAATATGTTAAAGTATACCTTTTAACTCTGAAACTATCTGAAAGTATGAATGACTATTAAACGATTTGAGATACGAAAATACTGCTATGCCATTGCTATGCTTCTGCTATGTTTTCTGAAAAGTACTTTAAGTTATGAGACATGCTTATGATTACTTTCCATGATTAATGTTATGTTTCGCATATGGATTGCGGGAAATGAAATATTTTATGATGGTTATGATGATACGATGCTATGAAATGATTATGATTATGAAGTGATAAATGAACTCAAGTGACGGTTGTATTTATGAAATGAGTTAATGCAACCACTATGAATGAATTGAGATTATGATGGATTGAATATGTTCACACTGGATTGAACAATGATAACGTAATTGTATACGTGATTTATGTGATGACGTGAATTAAAAGATGTTAATCACGTAAAGTGAAATATCGGAGGAAATGATGAACAGGTTGCCCTTTGTATGAGTGGTTCGGCCCCTACGGGTTTTAAGTTACTATGCTTGATTATTACATTCTTGTCTTCCTTCTATCTTGTTGTGATCCAAGTAGAAGGGGTGTGCACACTAGGGACTCTGTTATTATGGCCATTGTGTTATCCGTAGGTGGTTATAGGGGATTGACCCCGGCCTACAATGTTGAAGTAAGTGGTTACAGGGGATTGACCCGCCTTCTTGGGCGTTCTCTTTCCTCTCCTTAAATAATCTGGATTAATTAAGATTAATTATGTAATTAATCATTGTATATATATCTACATGTGAACGTATGGATTATGTGAATATTGCTATGCTGTTGTGATATGGTTATGAATGATGTGAACATGTATTGATTACGTGAGAATTGTAGACACCAAAGCATGTTTTAAGAATGTTTTATGGGTTAGTACTCGGCGTTGTGCTGATGTGTATGTCAATGTTTTGTTTTGTCACTACTTTGTGGCCCGTCACTTGGTGGGTGGCGAGTGTTACAATAGTGTCGGGTTGAAGTTACGGAGCATCTCTTCCAAGATAGAAGCGGTTAAGTACTACGATCTCGACTATGAATGTTTTATGTTTTCTTTGAGGCGAGGATGTTCCATTTTGTAATAGTTAGATAATTAATTGATTTAGTTTCATTTCTAGTTTCTGGTTGAGCAATAGTGCTCCTGATTTTCTTTAGCTGGTACTCCGCGAAAGCGTTGAGTTTGGGATTTGGTATATATATTTTATTTGTAACAGGTTTTTCAAACATTTTCCCATTTTGGGTTGTCCAATTTACAAAGGAAACTCTGCCGAAATTTTCAGAAATTATTAATTTATTATTAAAGTGTTTCTTTCAAAAGTGTCAAATCAAAGTATTGTCCATGTAAGTTAATGAATAATGTAGCCTTGCATTTATTTCCAAGGAGATAAGTGCGGCGGTAACACGCCCGTTGAGTCGAACCTTCGTGGATTTTCCCCCATCTCGAGTTTTATTAAATGAAAAAGGGTTCGGCTTGGCGGGGGTGTTACAAAGCCTGCCCAAAGGATTGCTACCCGTTGCCTAGGATCGATCAGCTGGTAGACTCTACCAGCGGCCATGCGCTGCTGAGTTTTATGGACGCCTTCTCTGGGTACCATCAAATCAGCCTCCTGGAGGCGGACAGAAACAAGGCGGCGTTGATAACAGAGGCCGGGGTATATGCATACAAGGCCATGCCGTTCGGCTTAAAGAATGCTGGAGCTACTTACCAGAAACTGGTGGACAAAATATTCGCGCAGCAAAAAGGCCGGAATGTAGAAGTCTATGTTGACGATAGCATCGTCAAAAGCTTGACAGAAGAGGCCCACATCACGGACCTTGAAGAAACCTTTGCGACTTTGCGAGAATACCGAATGAAGCTTAACCCCAAGAAGTGCGTATTTGGGGTGAGATCTGGAAAATTCCTTGGCTTCATGGTCAGCGAAAGGGGGATAGATGCCAACCCGGATAAGATCAAAGCCATAATTAACCTGCCGGAACCAAAGAGTATCCGGGAATCCAGAAATTGACAGGCAAGATGGCGGCATTAACGAGGTTTGTCTCCAAGTCAGCTAAGAAAGCGTTGCCGTTCTTCAAAGTCCTAAGAGGCAACAAGAGGTTCGAATGGGGGGATGAGCAGAAGCAGGCCTTTGAGGCCGTTAAAGAGCATTTCAAGAAGCTACCCACTATTACCCGACCCGAGATAGGGGACAAGCTGCAATTATACGTCTCGGTGTCGGCCAAGACGGTAGCGGCAGTACTACTAGTAGAAAAGAGCAAGCAGCAGCATCCTATCTACTTTGTGAGCCACGTCTTGGCTGGAGCCGAACAAAGGTACGAGTTGCTAGAGAAAATGGCTTACGTCGTACTGATAGCGGCCAGGAAGTTGCGACCATATTTCGATTCGCACACTATCCAGGTACTCACAAACCAGCCTCTTGAAAAAGCGCTGCAGAAGCTAGATACGACCGGCAGGTTGCTCAAATGGGCGATCGAGCTATCCGAGTTCGACATAGAATATCGGCCAAGAACAGCTATCAAGGCGCAAGCTCTGGCCGACTTCATAGTCGAGACCACCTGCAAGGAAATCGAAGGATCATCCGGCACTTGGCAAATATCGGTAGACGGCTCAGCGGCCCAAACAGGGGCAGGTGCAGGAGTGGTCATGACGTCGCCCGAAGGAGACATTTTCGAATATGCCGTCCGATTTGGGTTCAAAGCATCTAACAACGAGGCCGAATATGAAGCTGCAATAGCGGGCATAAGTTTGTGCATAGCGTCTGGAGCAAAGAAAATATGGATGACAACGGATTCTCAACTTGTATCGAGCCAGATCGAGGTTACCTACGAAGCCAGAGAACCGGTGATGCAGAAGTATCTGCAGAAGGTAAAACAGATAACGGCTTCTCTTCAGAACTTCGAAATAGTGCTGGTTCCTCGCACGGAGAACATGGCGGCCGACGCTCTATCAAAGTTGGCAAGTTCAAGCACAACGGATGTCAAACGGAAAGTGATGGTGGAAACACTGCCGGTAAGAAGCATAGAGGTCATCCAGGCAGAGGTGAACGCAGTCGCTCAAAAGAGCGAATGGTACGACGGCATACTGGCATACAAGATAACGGGAAATTTGCCCACTGATAAGATGGCAGCAAGAAAGCTAATGCGAGAAGCTCCCTGGTTTTGTGTTTTCCAAGGCCAACTGTACAAGAAGAGTTTTTCACTACCACTCCTGAGGTGTGTAACGGCCCATGAGGCCACAAAAATAATAGAAGAGATACACGAGGGGGTATGTGGGAATCATATTGGTGGAAAGACGTTGGCTTTAAAAGCCCTAAGAGTCGGTTTCTACTGGCCGACAATGTTGATGGACGCACAAGCATATGTAAAGAAGTGCGACAAATGCCAAAGGTTTGCACCGGTCATCCACCAGCCGACAAATGATTTGCAGCCGATCTTGAATCCAATCCCCTTCGCTCAATGGGGGATGGATATTATTGGACCATTCGCGCCGGCGTCTGGAGGAAGGAAGTTCCTGATAGTAGGAATAGACTACTTCACAAAGTGGATTGAAGCCGAGCCGATTGCAAAAATAACGGCTAATCAGGTTAGGAAATTCATCTGGCAAAACCTCATCACAAGATTTGGGATTCCTATGGGGATAGTCATGGATCATGGCGTCCAGTTTGATTGCGGGCCGATAAAGAGCTTCTTAAGTCCATACGGCATCAAATTTGCATATTCCTCCGTGTGTCACCCCCAGAGTAACGGCCAGGCCGAAGCCGCTAACAAACAAATTCTCAACGCTCTTAAAAAGAAGCTAGATGATCTAAAGGGCGCCTGGGCCGATATGGTTCCCGAGGTATTGTGGTCTAATAGAACCACTGAAAAGGAGGCGACAGGAGAGACCCCTTTCAGATTGGCATTCGGGGCTGAGGCAGTGCTACCGGTCGAAGTTGGACTGTCGAATTGGCCGATTCTAAACTACGACCCAGAATTGAACAATAAGTTGCAAAGAGAAGAACTTGATCTTCTACCGGAAGTCAAATTAGCGGCAAAATTACGGTCTGCAGCATATAAGGATCGGATAAGCAAGGCCTACAACAAACGGGTAAGAAGCCGGCCGATCGAGAAAGGTGACCTGGTGCTTAGGCGCACGGCCGCCACCGGTAAAGCACACGTGAATGGCAAGCTGACGGCGAACTGGGAGGGACCATATCTTGTGAAAGAGGAAATAGTCCCAGGCGCTTACCGGTTGGAAGATATGTCCGGCAAGCAACTCAGAAACAGTGAACGCCAAATGCGTTCTCGAAAATATTTTGTTTAAGCATGTTCCGATTTGTCATAACAATAATAATATGGCAGTGTTGCCGATTTCGGAGTTGATTAGTTTGAACTAGTATTTTTCCATTTTTAATAAATTTCCATGAACTTCTGGTGTGTAAATTATATCTTTAATGCTTACGGTTGGTAATACTGGTAATAAAAAAACGAAACCCCTTAGCAGTCAATGACCTACGTGGATCTGCTGTCATAAGAGGGTAAGAAAGAACGTCTCTAGACGGTCAATGACCTACGAGGATCTGCCGTCTAGAGAAGCTAACGGTTTCACGGCGGTCAATGACCTTAATGGATCTGCAGCCCTGGAAAACTGAATAAGACAGGAGCCTTGGGGATGATCAATGACCTTCGAGGATCTGTCAACCCAAAGTACATCGCCGGCAGGAGAATATCCTACCTCATATTCGGTCAATGACCCTGGTAGATCTGCCGAAAAAATAGTAATTAAAGACTATTTGCCGGTCAATGACCCCAGCGGATCTGCCGGTAATAAAAAACAAACGCAAAAGGTAATAGAATTGGCCGACACAAGTGTTGAACTGAAATATATTTCATTGATAAGAAGTATTTACAACCTAGTTTAACCTAGGAGCAAACGAAATTAAATACCAGGCCAGCCACAGACGGCCAGACCAGAAAAGAGACTGGGAAGAGGGAGACCTAAACTAAGCAACCGGTGCCACTTCAGATACGGGAGCCTCGCCGTCGGCCGCAGCCGACTCGGGTTTGGAGCCGTCAGGGCTCTTGTCGAGAACGACAACATTGTCAGCCGGGTCGCTCTTGATTCCCAGATCGGCTTGATCACCATAAGCTTCAGGCTCGGTCTCCTCGAACTCGACTCGGGGGTCGGCATTGGCAATGTCGGCTTCGATCACGCCCAAGTCGAGTTCTTCACCTTCCACCGGGGTTTCGAACTCACGGCGACCATGGGCCTCTTCAACTCGGCTCCAGTCCAGGTCCGGAAAGGTGTGTCTGGTACACCGCATAGCGGCGGCCCAACCCCCGTTGTACCGGTTGGCCAAACGGTTGACGAAGTCCATGGAGCGCCGGTATTCAGCCACAGCGTTGGCTTCCCGGCCCTTTGCAGCTGTAGGCTCCTCCTTGACTTGCTGAAGCTCAACATCCTTGTTTTTCAGAAGGAGCTTATTGCTAGCGCTCTCTACTCTAGCGGTCTGAAGGGCGGTCTGGGCCTTCTCCAGGTCGATCTGTACCGACTTCAACTTATTCCTCTCGTTGGTGACATTCACCAACTCCGCGTTCTTCGCGGTCAGCTGATCCTGGGTGGCCTGGTGATCTTGAACCTCACCAAAATAGGCGCCCTGAAAGTACCGGTAAAGATCGCAGAGTTCTTTACCGGAATGCGCCGTCTGCACAAGAAAAGCAAGAAAAGTTAAATAGGAATGGCTATAGCATAATGCTGAAAATCTTACCAGAGCTAGATTGTGGGCGTGAACGGCAGCGACAGCCTGGACCTGGTCCACCAGCATATCGTATTTCAGCTGCAGGCCCTTCAGGAGCCGGTACCCCAAATTACCGCCCTCGAGAGGACGGTCCAGCAGTAAGGACTCGTCATCGAGAACGTTAAGCTTAGGCTGAAATAGCTCACCATCACGAACAGGGGACCGGGCCCACCTTTTCCGGAGAATCTCTGGAACCTCCACTTCAGCCGCTTTGATGAAACCGGCTTTCCGCGGGCGACCAAAATGCTCCAGCTCCGGTATCATGGCAGGCAAGGTCATCTGCCTATAAATTTTGGGCCGCAAAGAAGAGGTGTCCACCTCAGACACGCGACCCGACAGTTTGGCTTTTGGGTCCTTCTCGGCCACTTGGACCTCCTTCTCAGGCTTGTCCTTGCGGGCAGCCTTAAGGAGAGGCCGCTTTGAGCCATCATCTTCCCCCTCAGCCTTCCTTTGGCAGGAGCGGTAGTAACCCTCACCAGTGGAGGCTGGACAGTCTTCCGAGGGGCCAAGTCACCACCGTCCCCGCGGCCGGTACCACGAGTCTTGCCACCCCGGCCACCAATGCTGGGGGGGATGGATGTGAACTTCTTGGCCGGCTTGGGAGGCATGCTGCTGATCGGTATGAAACGGATGTTGAGGTGGAGAGCTTCCCGGATCAAATGCTCACGGCCTGAAATAACAAGGAAAATAAGATCAGATATATTGACAGACCAAATAAAATATGTATACAGGTACAAAAATAATCGGAGCGCAAAGCCGGTAGGACCCATGGTTACCATAAGAATCAGATTGGCAAAAGCCAAGGGCTGAAAGGGGCGCATTGCCCAAGATGTACTGGGTATGCGGCAGCCAATTTAGTGGCACGGGAACTGACTTGCCACCTTTCCGTCCGGGCATGGTCGATGCGTCAAAAAATCGGTACGCCTCCAGCCTCCCGGCGGTAAGACGGCCTGGAATATGTTCAATCCTAGGGGGGGCCTCGTCCAATATCGGCGAAGAGGAAAAGTGCTTGGGACTCGAACCCGAAGAAGCGCGGTTGCCGCTTTTTTAGGGAAGTAAGTTTTGGATACACCGTTAGCTTTTTGGGCCTGGTGTACATGGACATCCATCCTCCCTGGCCAAGTTCCCTCTCGACCTGTGACCTTTTCCTTTTGCCTTTCCCTTTTGCCCTTCGCTGAACCGTCTTCTTTGATCCAATGGAGTTTCCGAAAAAGGTTCAGAGTTTCCGAAAATCTTTTATACCGGACGGTCCAGGCGTAGGAAATCAAATTACGCCAAGACAGCGGCGTCCACTGGGACAGGCAAATGTTCCATGCCTTGAAGATCTTCACTAAGAAGGGGTCCAGGGGAAACCTTAACCCAAAATCTAACATGTGGGCATAAACCGCCACATGCTCGGGTGGGCAATCTGTCACCCGGCATCCCTCGGACGGCATCACCAATGCATACTCGTCGGGGAAGGCGAAGTATTCGGCTCCCTTTCGGCAGAAGTCGTTATCCAATGCCGTCCTTCTCCAACTCTTGTCAATTTGTACGAAGGAAGGACTGCCGGCTTCACAGGGGGGCATATATAGGTCATCTAACGTCTCGTCATCATCCTCCGGTATAACTTCGGAGGGATCCTCATCGCTGTCGGCCTCCAAAGAGACTGACTCCTCGTCAGAAATCAGGTCGCGAAGGATGCTATTCACATCCTCAGAAGCAACGGAAGACACCACATGTAACACCCCCGCCAAGCCGAACCCTTTTTCATTTAATAAAACTCGAGATGAGGGAAAATCCACGAAGGTTCGACTCAACGGGCGTGTTACCGCCGCACTTATCTCCTTGGAAATAAATGCAAGGCTACATTATTCACTAACTTACATGGACATTTAGTCCCTTTTTGAAAGAAATACTTTAATAATAAATTAATATTTTCTGAAAATTTCGGCAGAGTCTCCTTTGTAAATTGGACAACCCAAAATGGGAAAATGTTTGAAAAACCTGTTACAAATAAAATATATATACCAAATCCCAAACTCAACGCTTTCGCGGAGTACCAGCTAAAGAAAATCAGGAGCACTAATGCTCAACCAGAACTAGAAATGAAACTAAATCAATTAATTATTTAACTATTACAAAGTGGAACGTCTTCGCCTCAAAGGAAACATAAAACAATCATAGCTATACTCTTAGCACGTAACTGCTTCTGTCTTGGAACAGATGCTCCAGAACTTCAACCTGAAACTATTGTAACACTGCCACCCACCAAGTGACAGGCCACAGTAGTGACAAAACAAAACATTGACATACACATCAGCACAACGCTGAGTACTAACCCATAAAACATTCTTAAAACATGCTTTGGTGTCTACGATTCTCACGTAATCAATACATGTTCACATCATTCATAACCATATCACAACAAAGATAGCAATATTCACATAATCCATACGTTCACATGTAGATATATATACAATGATTAATTACATAATTAATCTTAATTAATCCAATTATTTAAGGAGAGGAAAGAGAACGCCGCGATGGCGGGTCAATCCCCTGTAACCACTTACTTGACATTGTAGGCCGGGTCAATCCCCTGTAACCACCTACGGATAACACAATGGCCATAATAACGAGAGTCCCTAGTGTGCACACCCCTTCTACTTGGATCACAACAAGATAGAAGGAAGACAAGTAATGCAATAATCAGCATAGTAACCAGAGAACCTGTAGGGGCCGCTGAACCACTCATACAGGGCAACCTGTTCATCATTTCCCTCCGATATTTCACTTTACGTGATTAACATCTTTTAATTCACGTCATCACATAAATCACGTATACAATTACGTTATCATTGTTCAATCCAGTGTGAACAGATTTCATCCATCATAATCCCAATCCATTCATAGTGGTTGCATTAACTCATTCCATAAATACAACCGTCACTTGAGTTCATTTATCACTTCAGATTCATAATCATTTCATAGCATCGTATCATCATAATCATCATAAAAGATTTCATTTCCCGCAATCCATATGCAAAACATATCATTAATCATGGAAAGTAATCATAAGCATGTCTTATAACTTAAGGTACTTTTGAGAATAACAACAGAAACATATCAAAAGCATAGCAGTAACATAACAGAAGCATATAGTCTTTTCGTATTCTATATCATTTAAAAGTCACTCATACTTTGAGACTGTTTCAGAATTTAAAAGAATTACTTTGGCATATTCGAGAATTTATAAACATAACTCAACAAATCATCCTTATAACTCATCCATAGTTATAATAATTCTTAACAACAAACTTTGAATAACAAATCAACCAGAAGACTTCTCTTCAGAGAACTATAATCGTTTGACAAAATATCATTATGTGTGAATATTTCATCTCAATACACCTATACTTTTATATGCAATCCAGTTCCACACATCACATACTTTTGTGTATCGATAGTTCATATTCTTTTCCACTTCACAAATATCGATGTAGACTCATCTCAATAATGATAATAACTATTATCAAACACCAACGATACTCGCAATAGGTCTCTCACTGAGAATTCACTAAGGAGAGTCAACTTAACTCTACAACTCGAGGTTCACCAGCCATAGGTTGATTAAAGTGACTAAATATGATCCAACTGTCCAAGTTATACCATTAGTTGAATTCTATTTAACATACTTAATAACTAACTATTAGCGAGTCAAGCTTATAATTACTTAAAACGAGTCGAACTCTTTCCTACTAGAACACTATTCCAGTAAATACTAACTCTTGTTAACTTACATATTAAATTCGGGCACTAACTTGATGTTGTGGCATTAATCAATCAGTCTAACTGTATTATGTTACTGATCTCTTTTTAATACAATCTCAATAATGTAGTTCATAAGTAAACAACTATAACCAACAATAACCAGTACAGCAATTCAATAACCCATTCACAATAAACCACCACAACTCCTCTCAATTAGACTAATACTCCTTGATCCATTTGCAAACCATATTCAAAGCTTAAAAAGAAAATAAAATCCATTTTCAGATCAACCATTATTTCATACTCATCACCCTAATCACACACATCGTTACTCTATTCGAATCTTCAATTTACAAGCAGCAACAATTTCAACAACACCAACCACATCAAATCAAAAATCCATAATTAATTTACTACTCTCTATTCATAATTTGAAGAAAGAAAACCAATATCAAAGAAAGGAGGAAAAGGTGTAGTACCTTTGGTACTTTACCAACCACCAACACACTGCCACCACTGTAGGTGGCAGCACCACGTAGCAGAAGCAACAACAACACAATCAGCAGCAACGGCACAACAACAAGCAGCAGCAACAAAAAAAACAGAACAACTACACCATCACCACCATGACAACTCCGGCGCGAGCAACAACCACACCGCAACAACAACAGCGACCAGGCAACAACAACGACACACAGCAGCCACAACAAACAGATGAGGGGAAGAAACGGCGCACGAAAGGGAGAGAGAGAGAAAACGCGAGCTAGCTCCGGCGAGCTTCGGGCTCTGACGAGAATGAAGGACGAGAAAGAGAAGGAGAATTGTTGTTGTGAGATTTCAAAGCTCAATTACTGAGCATTTATAGAACAAAAGTTTGGAGACATTAATGGAGATGGTAGATGATGGATGGTTGGTGGTTCACCATAGGGGGGCTTAGAGTAGGGAGTAAAGAGGGAGTAGAGGGAAGTGGGTGGTTGGGGCTTTGGGGTTCTTACGGGTGAGAGAGGAGAGAGAGAAATGGGGTTCTTTGGATGAGAAAAATGACAGAGAGAGAGGAAGAACTTGGGTTTTTGTTTCCCAACTTAACCGACCAAGTTAAGAAATGGAACCCGACTTTAAATTCGTAACCGGCCAAATACAGCTCCATTCATTTGGTTATTTAAAACCCAAAATAAAATTTGTAATAATAATAATAACCTCATAGAATTTATAAAATAAACATATTATAACCACCACAAAATAAATATTTATACCTGAACCCAAATAAAATAATAATATTCAATATAACATTAACTTAGTAATTATAATTAACGCTAATTAAAACGCTATTAAAAATCGGGGTATTACATCCTACCACCCTTATAAAAAGTTTCGTCCTCGAAACTTGCAATAAGTTAATCGAGAAAACAAAAATCAAATTCTTTTAGACAAAACCCAGATCTCAAGCTTTCATGGCTTCGTTAGATATTCAGCCTCCATTCCGCCATCATCTTTTGTAACTCTACTTCAACTCAACTCGCGAAATCGAGGAGCAAAGAAAACAAAAGGGGCAAACTTGTTGGCAATGAATTCTAACTAACTCATTCAGTGAGATCTCGTTTGAAATTCAGTTGGTTTCTCAAATCATATAAGTTTTGTAAAATACATACTTTGAATAAATACATATCATAAACAAATACAAGTCAATGCACGATACATCACACATAAACTAGTAATTAACATAGAAAATCACATATGTCACATCTTTACATAAACAGATTCACATTGCACACGCAAAAGCGCAAACTCTCAAACGGCTTGGTTCATTTATACCTAACTTTTTAGCCAACCCATTAAACCTATTTAAAACCTTTACGCCATGATATGGAGATCATAGCGTACCAAAATCTAACCTTAGCTCTGATACCATTATGTAACACCCCCGCCAAGCCGAACCCTTTTTCATTTAATAAAACTCGAGATGGGGGAAAATCCACGAAGGTTCGACTCAACGGGCGTGTTACCGCCGCACTTATCTCCTTGGAAATAAATGCAAGGCTACATTATTCACTAACTTACATGGACATTTAGTCCCTTTTTGAAAGAAATACTTTAATAATAAATTAATATTTTACGAAAATTTCGGAGAGTCTCCTTTGTAAATTGGACAACCCAAAATGGGAAAATGTTTGAAAAACACATTACAAATAAAATATATATACCAAATCCCAAACTCAACGCTTTCGCGGAGTACCAGCTAAAGAAAATCAGGAGCACTAATGCTCAACCAGAACTAGAAATGAAACTAAATCAATTAATTATTTAACTATTACAAAGTGGAACGTCTTCGCCTCAAAGGAAACATAAAACAATCATAGCTATACTCTTAGCACGTAACTGCTTCTGTCTTGGAACAGATGCTCCCGAACTTCAACCCGAAACTAATGTAACACTTTGCCACCCACCAAGTGACAGGCCACGTAGTGACAAAACAAAACATTGACATACACATCGGCCAACGCCGAGTACTAACCCATAAAACATTCTTAAAACATGCTTTGGTGTCTACGATTCTCACGTAATCAATACATGTTCACATCATTCATAACCATATCACAACAGCATAGCAATATTCACATAATCCATACGTTCACATGTAGATATATATACAATGATTAATTACATAATTAATCTTAATTAATCCAGTTATTTAAGGAGAGGAAAGAGAACGCCGATGAAGCGGGGTCAATCCCCTGTAACCACTTACTTCAACATTGTAGGCCGGGGGTCAATCCCCGTAACCACCTACGGATAACACAATGGCCATAATAACGAGTCCCTAGTGTGCACACCCCTTCTACTTGGATCACAACAAGATAGAAGGAAGACAAGTAACAGAATAATCGGCATAGTAACCGAGAGAACCCGTAGGGGCCTGAACCACTCATACGGGGCAACCTTGTTCATCATTTCCCTCCGATATTTCACTTTACGTGATTAACATCTTTTAATTCACGTCATCACATAAATCACGTATACAATTACGTCATCATTGTTCAATCCAGTGTGAACATATTTCATCCATCATAATCTCAATCCATTCATAGTGGTTGCATTAACTCATTTCATAAATACAACCGTCACTTGAGTTCATTTATCACTTCAGATTCATAATCATTTCATAGCATCGTATCATCATAATCATCATAAAAGATTTCATTTCCCGCAATCCATATGCAAAACATATCATTAATCATGGAAAGTAATCATAAGCATGTCTTATAACTTAAGGTACTTTTGAGAATAACAATAGAAACATATCAAAAGCATAGCAGAAACATAACAGAAGCATATAGTCTTTTCGTATTCTATATCATTTAAAAGTCACTCATACTTTGAGACTGTTTCAGAATTTAAAAGAATTACTTTGGCATATTCGAGAATTTATAAACATAACTCAACAAATCATCCTTATAACTCATCCATAGTTATAATAATTCTTAACAACAAACTTTGAATAACAAATCAACCAGAAGACTTCTCTTCAGAGAACTATAATCGTTTGACAAAATATCATTATGTGTGAATATTTCATCTCAATACACCTATACTTTTATATGCAATCCAGTTCCACACATCACATACTTTTGTGTATCGATAGTTCATATTCTTTTCCACTTCACAAATATCGATGTAGACTCATCTCAATAATGATAATAACTATTATCAAACACCAACGATACTCGCAATAGGTCTCTCACTGAGAATTCACTAAGGAGAGTCAACTTAACTCTACAACTCGAGGTTCACCAGCCATAGGTTGATTAAAGTGACTAAATATGATCCAACTGTCCAAGTTATACCATTAGTTGAATTCTATTTAACATACTTAATAACTAACTATTAGCGAGTCAAGCTTATAATTACTTAAAACGAGTCGAACTCTTTCCTACTAGAACACTATTCCAGTAAATACTAACTCTTGTTAACTTACATATTAAATTCGGGCACTAACTTGATGTTGTGGCATTAATCAATCGGTCTAAGCGTATTATGTTACCGATCTCTTTTTAATACAATCTCAATAATGTAGTTCATAAGTAAACAACTATAACCAACAATAACCAATGACAAAGAATTCAATAACCCATTCACAATAAACCACCACAACTCCTCTCAATTAGACTAATACTCCTTGATCCATTTGCAAACCATATTCAAAGCTTAAAAAGAAAATAAAATCCATTTTCAGATCAACCATTATTTCATACTCATCACCCTAATCACACACATCGTTACTCTATTCGAATCTTCAATTTACAAGCGACAACAATTTCAACAACACCAACCACATCAAATCAAAAATCCATAATTAATTTACTACTCTCTATTCATAATTTGAAGAAAGAAAACCAATATCAAAGAAAGGAGGAAAAGGTGTAGTACCTTTGGTACTTTACCAACCACCAACACCTGCCACCACCTTGTAGGTGGCAGCACCACGTAGCGGAAGCAACAACAACACAATCAGCAAGCAACGGCACAACAACAAGCAAAGCAACAAAAAAAAAGAACAACTACACCATCACCACCATGACAACTCCGGCGCGAGCAACAACCACACCGCAACAACAACGGCGACCGAGGCAACAACAACGACACACGGCGGCCACAACAAACAGATGAGGGGAAGAAACGGCGCACGAAAGGGAGAGAGAGAGAAAACGCGAGCTAGCTCCGGCGAGCTTCGGGCTCTGACGAGAATGAAGGACGAGAAAGAGAAGGAGAATTGTTGTTGTGAGATTTCAAAGCTCAATTACTGAGCATTTATAGAACAAAAGTTTGGAGACATTAATGGAGATGGTAGATGATGGATGGTTGGTGGTTCACCATAGGGGGGCTTAGAGTAGGGAGTAAAGAGGGAGTAGAGGGAAGTGGGTGGTTGGGGCTTTGGGGTTCTTACGGGTGAGAGAGGAGAGAGAGAAATGGGGTTCTTTGGATGAGAAAAATGACAGAGAGAGAGGAAGAACTTGGGTTTTTGTTTCCCAACTTAACCGACCAAGTTAAGAAATGGAACCCGACTTTAAATTCGTAACCGGCCAAATACAGCTCCATTCATTTGGTTATTTAAAACCCAAAATAAAATTTGTAATAATAATAATAACCTCATAGAATTTATAAAATAAACATATTATAACCACCACAAAATAAATATTTATACCTGAACCCAAATAAAATAATAATATTCAATATAACATTAACTTAGTAATTATAATTAACGCTAATTAAAAACGCTATTAAAAATCGGGGTATTACACCACATCCTCCTCCCGGTTGGACCCCTCTCCCATGTCATCATCAGACGGAGCAGGTGACGTTCTTTCCTCTAGCGGCTCCACCGGACCAGAGGTGCCCGCTACAGATGGGAATAATAAAGAGGACCGTTCTGCTATTCCCAGCATGGTGCCATACTGACCAGATACCGGTACCCCTACGGCTTCTCCGAAAGCCCTAATAGCGGTAAGAGGAGAAGCACGCGGTGTTGGCTCAAGGGTCCTACCGGAAGTACTACAGTCATGGCCAGATTTACTCCTACGTTCGTTGGGAGGATTTACAACCGGCAAGTTATTGGATATGGTGGGACTATCGGATTTGCTATCGGAATTAAAGTCACTATCGGTCAAGGATTGGGGACTTTCCGAAACATTTTGTGAATCAGAACGAGAAGACATGATTAAAGGCAGAAAGTGAGTAAGAAGTTCGGTGGAATACCTGGATAGAAGAAAGAGGGCAGAAGCTGACACCGAAAGTAGCCGGTAAGAAAGATTGATCACAGCTCGGGATGGCACGACGAAAAGACGGTAATTGAAAAGACGTTAGGTCTCGAGAAGAGCAATGAGAGCAATTGCTGGAGCAGTATGAAAGCGATGTTAAAAGTGTGAAGGCTCGCTGAGAGAAACACTATTTATAGAGAGCTTCATGGCTCGGATTGAGCGACGTTTCATCTTCCCGTCCCGATGATGCCACGTGGTTTTAAAGTTCAGAAACAGCTGTACTCAGCTACAGGCATTCTAGTCAAGTCATCACGAAGATCAAGGCGACGATTCACATTCCGTTAATTAGTTCTATTTCCAGAAATTTCTAAGCAGTTCCAGGATGAAAACATGATTTTCATACCGTCCATAACGGCTCACTGCTGATTAAGTAGGGTATCCCTGTGCCAGACATACCGGCTTGGGGGCTAGTTGTATGGGGGCTGTAAAAGTTCCCTACCGGTCCAGTTAGACCGCCCTTGACCGTTATGGTCAGCTCAGTTTGAAGAACTACGTCGGATGCCGGCACATCCTTCTTGCCGGTTATATCCGTGTACCTTATCGGTATTTATCATCTGGGCCATCGTCAAATGGGCCTGGGCTGATCTAGTACTTACTCAATGCGCCTGTGGGCCTAAAGATAAGTGTCAGAAGAGGATAGAAATGTATCCAACCAATAGGAGCAGTGTCCTACCTTGTCAAGGACACTGCCGGCTCCTATAAATACCCCCACGACCTGAGTCATAAGGTACGTTCACATATACTAATACACTACACTTAAGACACCCCGTCTGTACTCTTTGCTGACTTAGGCATCGGAGGGGCGTTCCTCGGATCAACCCCCGAGGTTAGTTTACGTGTTCTGCATTGCAAGATATCAAACCGGTGTATTATCCAGAGGCGATACCGGTTTACTCCCACACAAATTACTCCATACCAGAACAAATATCTTATCACATAATAATCTCTCTAAAGCTGCCATATATATTGCTCTACTTAGCATGCTCCAAGTTAATTTGGACTTGATAAATTTTTTCTAGTACCATAATATATAATGTTCAATTTTTAAAAAAAAAACGGTGGTAAGGGGTGGAAAAAACCCTCAAAACTGAACCTACGTTCCACTACAACCATTTAATCACTGTAGGCATATTTCTAGATTACGTGGTGTGAGTGCGAATTTGACTACCTCATTGTAGGGTTTTAATTTTGAGAAACATTTAGTAACTTCAATATAATAAAGAGGAATTGAAAAGATCAAGAACCCTTAGGAGTACACCAGAATTGCCTTGACCTTAGGAATATCAACCTTCAAGAGAGCAACCTTTAAAGCTTAAAAGGAAAATCAATGGAGTTTGAAGTGTGTTGAAGTGTATTTGAGTGCTTGCGAATTAAGTATTTAGAGAGAAGAAGGGTGAATATTATTTTAAATTCCTTCTTAAAATCGACCAAATAATGAGGTATTTATAGGCAGGTAAGGAATTAAGGTTTCAGAAATCAAGCCGTGGAAAAAAGGCAAGCAGTGCCCTTGGCGCAAAGGGTGTGCGTGTGGTGCAAGCCTCGTGCGGCTGATGCACGGCCCATGTGCCTAGCACATGGTTGTTGCGCCTGGCGCTTCATGCGTCAACACAACTCTATTTGCGATGCTTCAATTTTGTACACTGATAGCGTCAACGCATACTTGTGCATCAGATGCAAAATTTTGATTTAGTCGGATTTTCATTTTATCCCTAAATAGTTATTTTAAAATATCATTTATTAAACATTATCACTTTAGAATGAATATTCTCCTTCTAGAAGGATTGAATTTTGATTTCTATGATTTTATTTAATAAATAATATTCATTTAATACTAAATAAAAATGCAATTAATTATCAAGAATAATTAATTAGGCTTTTTTATAATTGGGCTTGGAACCTTTTTATCTTAAAAATTTCTTGTTTTTATCAGCTAAAACATTTGCTTGCTTTCATCTGATAACAAAATGAACACACATACAAAGACACATGCGCTTGTTTTTTTGCTAAATTTAGCTTAATCTTAATTTTTTTTATAGTATTTAACTTATCTTAATAAAAGAAGTAGAGAGCCTTAACATGTCGGTTGCTAAATTTAGCTTAATTTTAATTTTTTTTACAGTATTTAACTTATCTTAATAAAAGAAGTAGAGAGCCTTAACATGTCGGTCAAACTCAAGTTAACTCTCCTTATATTCATATTATTATGTAAAGGGAAAATTTCTTAAAACTACCTTTTATAATCCAAAAATTTCAAAAAACTACCTTTTAAAAATTTTCTTTCAAAAAACTACCTTATATAACAAATTTGTTTCAATATACTACCATTTTATCATAAATGGGGTTTAATCACTAATAATTGAGTCACCTAAAATTGCTTTTATTTATTCCCCTCTCGTTTCTCTCTTCTTTTCTCGCTACCTCATCGGCAGCAATACCTACGGCGACTGTCATTTATTGATTAGTATTAAATATTAACGTAAAATGGTAGTATATTGAAAGGAATTTGTTATATAAGGTAGTTTTTTGAAAGAAAATTTTTAAAAGGTAGTTTTTTGAAATTTTTGGATTATAAAAGGTAGTTTTTTGAAATTTTCCCTTATGTAAATGCAAATCTCTATTCTCGAACATGAATGAAAAGTGGAGATTAGCATTGTTATAGAGAAGTTAATTGGGTTGCTGACTGGTTGGCTAACCTTGTTGCTTGGTGAGATTATGGTTTAGTGTTGATTAAGATCGTCTCTAAGGATGTGTTATGTCGGAGGATTTGAGTGAAGTGGCTTGGTATGATTTCTGATAGGTCACACGATTTTCTTTAGTTTTTTTACGGGAAAAGATCAGTTGCAATATCCGAGGGGCAATCTTCCAACCACACTAAATCTTCCTCAAAGGACGACATAGAAGATTTAGCCATAGTATTTGCCACTTTAATTACAACTTCTTCAATTAAAAGAAAAACTATATGAATCAAAATTGCTAGCAAAGATCCTCATGTCATTGACAATAACTTGAGTAACAGTTTAAACTTTAGCTCTAGCAATGAGGAGATCAACCAAAGCTAAAAATCAACCTTAGCTTCAATCGTCCGAAAACCAACATCAAAAGCGAATTGGAGACCAAAAAATAGAGTTGCAACTTCAGCTTGTAACACGGGCATTGCATCCTTTCCCCTTCTTCCAACCATCATCAGAATATCTCCTTCATGGTCACAAACCACCGTAGCAAGACCCACCTTTCCATCTTTGTTCTAGCAGCATTAGAGTTGAGTTTAACCCTTCCACTCACAGGAGGAGTCCAAGACTGAATCTCAAGGGCTGAAATAGGGTCCCTAGTTGGACACAAGCTGACTCATATTCAGACAAGAGGCAGATAGTCCTCTCACAAGCCAAAATTGGATCAATCTTTCTCTTCTCAAAAACCCACATGTTGTAAAGGTTGAAGGTTCCATACTTAGCCAAACAAACATCATCACTAGCTCCCATGACCGGTCAATCATGCATAGCTAGAGATGGCAATGGGTCCAGGACCCTAACCGAACCCGCCCAAACCCTATCCTAATTGAAGGGTATGGGTCTTAATTTTTTGGAACCTATGGGTAAGGGTATAGTATGGGTCTTGATACTATCGGATAAGGGTAGGGTAAGGGTTCACTTCTCAAATACCCATATCCTACCCAAAGACTCACCCAAACTAAAAAAAACCTAGCCATACTCTCAGAGTCTCATCTTACCAGTATCTCATTCTCTCGCTCTAAATTATTTTTCTTTATCCATATTTGGATGTATGAGACTTTTGGGATGTGGAAAAACTATGTATTCCTATGTAATATGATATCCTGTGTGTTAATTGACAGCTTTATATGTTAAAATGTGCTTAACAATTACATATACACATGAAAATATAAGCGGAATTTTTTTTTGTATTAGACACATTCTGAACCCTAGACCTTACCCATACCCTATCGGACCCTACAGGTTCAGGTAAGGGTCCTAAAAAAATTTACCCTATGGATATTGATAGGATATGGGTCTACATCCAAAAATTAGCGTATGGGTAAGAGTCTAGTTTTACCCTATCTAGATCCTACCTATTGCCATCCCTATCAGGCTATGAGCATAGCCTGCGCACCACTCCAACAAACTAGAAGTATATTGCCAATCCTCAATTTTGAGCCTTAATGGTATCACTTTGTTAGCCTAATTCCCACACAAGCCCCTACTCTGACCCTCTCAAACTACTTAACAAACTCCGGCCCGACCCAATGATGCAGTCCACTTCAACCCCAAATCATGCTAATCTCAGCGGGTCAGCCCATTTATCAAACCCAAGAGGTCCAAATCCAATACATTTTATCATCTGGGAAAATCTTCTTCTTGTAGAGTTGATTTCTCTCTCATCTGTTCAACAATGGCGGCATCAATGGCGTCTTCTCACTCTTTCCTCACCACTCGTATTTACTCTTCATCTCCTCCAACTCACTCCAAAACAACTAACACTGCCACCACTTCATTCCGCTCTCCTTCTCTTAAAGCTTCACTTTCTACGAATTTTCTCTCTCCTTTCGTCGGCGGCAGCGTTTCCGGCGAATTTTCCGGCAACAAAATCCGACCTCATTCTCTCACCACCTCCAACTCTCGCCCGAAACGCGGTGTTGTCACCATGGTATGCTTTCACCTTTTTTTCTCCATTTCCGCAACTTTTCTAGGGTTTCTTTTTGATAGATTAATTTGGAATTGCGTTTTGAATGATTAGTTGAGTTTATTGGCCGCATATGTAATTGCAAATTGAGTAATGCTTTTGTTTGGACGGATGAAAGTTTAGGGTGAAGGTGTAATAATTGTCAATTGATTTGTGATTTGATGTTGTTTTGGAGAAATTGCGACAAGGAGATTAGTTTTATGGATGAGTCTTCAGTTTAATTGGATTTATGTGATTCTGGTTTGGTTGGCTCTATGATTTTGGAACATTTTATCAACTTGTAATAAGTTGTTGGTTTTTATTATTAGTTTGGAAATGTGAGTGGTGAAGTGAATAGTGGATGGATGGACAATAGGAATTAGGATGATGTTTTTCCCCTTAATTTAACCTTGCATTTGGATTTGTGGCTAAGTGGTGTTCTGCCTGTGAGTAGTGGGGGATGTGTTCGGGTTGCTTTCTCTTGGCGCCGTGAATGCTGCAGAAGAAACTTTTATTGTTGTCCATTTGCACTTTTAGGATCCCCTTGAAATAATACTTTGTTTCCTCTGCGTGGCTCTTACTGCGGTCAGTGAGGAAGCTTAATTAATTAATAATCAACTATTGCAAGAGCGGAAGGGGTGAGGAGGATGCTTTGGAGATTACTTTATGAAAGGCTCTTATTTGCTTTGAGTGTCTTTAGAGTTAGTTCATAGCATGGATATAGCCAGTGCATCATGTGAAAAAGATGTGAGAGACTTGTGAAATAATTGTCTGTGAATTAATTTGCAAGAGAAGGGTGAGGAGGATGCATTGAGTGTTTTTGATTTGATGAGAGGCTCTTATATGCATCGAGAGTCTTTCAAGTTTTCGATTAATAGCATGGATATATGGCATATACATGGTGCATCATGTAAAAAAAGGTGTGAGAGACTTCTGATTTGTTTTCATTCAAGAAGTGATCTGTATCTCATGGAGTCATGGTAGCTTCTTCATCCGATTCCAGGCCACAATATTTTTTTTTATTCTAGACAAATGACAAGCATCAAAGTGAAAGAAACGAGAATATAATTGAACATTCACTATCGTTCTTGGGATTGATTCATTCAATTATTTTAATCCTTTAGTTGGAAAAACAGAGTATCAACTTCATCACGATGTTGAGAATATAATCATGCAGTCAAACCATCAAGAACGATAGTGAATAGTCTCATAAAAGCAACTTCGACCGTATTTTTTGGTACATACCTTCATTGAATGATGTTAGATCGAAGATATCAAGAAATTGAACATTTAAAAGATGCCTTATCAATGCTACTCGGACTTGGGTACTCGAATCAGACACAGACTCGGGTCTAAGTGTCTGGCACAGCTATATCATGAAAGAAATCTATGATTGGCTCAAAATCAAGTGTCAAAGTGTCATACCATTGTCAGAGTGTCCACGATGTGACATGGGTATTTGAGGTACGAAGAGTTCGAGTAACCTAGGTGTCTTTAGAATAATCACGCCATAACGGCTTCTAGAATAACTCTTCATCATAAGTCATCTATTAGATAGATCCAAAATGCCCACTGGATAAGACAAAAAAGTTGATTTACCAACCCAGCATCCCAGCCTGTTCGATCTATATTTCTCCTTAATGACACTCTTCCCAGGGGTTTTATGTCGATTAGCAAACCTCGTGAGAACTGCATTTACATTGCTTACATGCTGTATGCCTCGAGGCCGAGGACCCTTCACCCTTGTGACTTGTTTTAGACAACCAACCTCTCAACTCTTAAGTCTTACCAGTAGACCTAGCTGGAAATATGTTGATTCATGGTTTTCTATAAAGATGTTAGCCGGCTGAAATAACTTTATGTAGTATGCAAAGGTTTGAAAGTGGTCTTGTGTATTTGGCGAGGGGTATAAAAGCCTCTGTCGGATTTTTTTAAAAACTAATTGTTGTATTTTTATCCTTAATTTTTGTAATTGTTTTTGCGTATCCCAGGAAATATAGAGTTGGTGCAAATTCTCCTAATTATTACCTATCATACGATCTGTTATGTAAATGGTTGTATAGCACCGGCCAATTCGTGGTATAAAAGAAGTTTCCATCGGAACAATAATTTATTTCAGATCACACATCAGTTTCGGCTGGAGCCATTCTAAAAAGGGAGAAAATAGCACTACTTGGTGAGGTACAACAAGGCCACTTCTGTCCACCGCCCACTCTGATGCAGGAGCTACTTCTTTAGTCTAGGTTATGAAAAAAAAGGCTAGACACATAATTAGAGTGATTTGGGTTAAACCTGATGACTGTGACGATTTTCCTTGGATGCCGTTATTTGGAATTGAATTTCTAATAAACAAATATACATGTTTGTTTTCTTGCTTACTTATAGTTTTTTTTTGGGCTTGCTGTTCTTTTTACTGTTGCTTCCTTCATGTGGAACTAATACTATGAATCTATGAAACATACATGTTTGAACAACAATTTGCACCCTGTCACCCTTTAGGGCTCTTAAGTCTCACATTGAAATCCATATACCTTTTTCCATTCTTATTTTTCTATTAAAGCTATCTTCAAGGCATTAATATGTTTGTTCGTAACAATACGACCCTCTCGTGAATTTTTTGCACAAAGGTTAAGAGATGTGTATCGTTACCCCTAACGAGTAAGATAATTATCAATTTATCAATTCATCCTTGAAATTGACAAATGTTCATTGTCAGATGAATTGTGTTATTAATTTATATGGTCTATACAATATAGTATTGTCTGAAGAGTTTCCTGTAGTTGATCAATGTATTTATATTGACATATGGCAGGTCATACCTTTCTCTAGAGGAAGTGCTTGGGAGCAACCACCGCCAGATCTGGCTTCTTACTTGTACAAGAATCGGATAGTTTACTTAGGCATGTCTCTTGTGCCTTCTGTGACTGAGCTGATACTTGCAGAATTTCTATATCTTCAATATGAGGACGAGGAGAAGCCAATTTATCTTTACATCAATTCTACTGGAACTACAAAGGTGAGTTTTTGATGCTGCTGCTGGCTTGTATGTTAATTGGATGATGTCGATCATGCCTCTTAATGCTTCAGACTGGCTTTTTTGAATTGTTCATTTAAATTTCAAAATATTGCTGCATATTTATTGGAGTTAACTCGAGTAGATTATAATTAGCAGAGATCAATATTCAATCCTCCTACCCGTTACATCCTCTGCTTAGGCTGAAGGTCAACCTATATTACCCATTAGTTGCACGATTACCCCCAAAATGCCTTTTGGTGTTTCTCAGCCATCAGGTTTTCATCATTTATCTTATTTGCAGTTGATAGTGGATTCTTGATGCTTGCAGTGACACACTGAAGTGCGTTTTTTTTTGTTTTAGAAGTTTTAAGGTATCTAAGTATTTGATTTCAGCTAAATTCTGACACTAACTTATGCAATTGAAATTATTCAATGCAATAGTCTTAAGACATTTTTCTGGTGATAATCAATTAAATTACTATTTTGGTCTTAGAATGATGATCCTGTTAGACAGTTCGCCTTTGGGGCAGGGGCATAAATATGTTATGATTTGGTCATCTGCTGTTGTGAAAGTTGTTACTTACGTAAAAGGGAAAATCAATTGCAAAATCATTAGTGGGCTGGTGTCGCTGTCTCGCTGATCCTATTATATGCTATTGTCAAGTCCCTTGGCTACAGGTGGTTTTTCAAAAGTTATCAGTACCTTGCTTGTTGTTATAGGAGGTTAGTCTCTGTAGTGGTCTTCTTGAACCTATGTAAATCTACTGAAACATTTTATTTGTATGTGGATTTCCTGTTGCACTTGTTTACTATGTTCTGATGAATTCTACTAGCGCAATTCTTTTTTCGTTTCATGACTGGTGCTGGGTCTTCATCGCTGATATTGACGTTTGTCTCGTCTTTTCTTTCTTTTAGGGTGGCGAGAAATTGGGTTATGAAACAGAGGCATTTGCAATATATGATGTTATGAGGTGGTTTATATATGCTTATTATCAATATATGCTCTGTATATATTGCTGATTTTATGAAGTCAAACATCCAATATTTATCAAGGGCTACCTGATATTTGCTCACTTATCTATAAATTTTTTGCAATATATTTCCTGAGTCTTTTTAGAATGAGCTATGAGATGTTTTGACTTAGCTGACTTTCAGCTCTTAAGTGTGGCTTTTGTAACTGTTGAGCTCTTTGTTTTTTTTTTTTTCAGGTATGTTAAGCCACCTATTTTTACTCTCTGTGTTGGCAATGCCTGGGGTGAGGCGGCCTTGCTTTTGGCTGCTGGTGCAAAGGGTAACCGGGCTGCCCTGCCGTCCTCTACCATCATGATGAAACAGGTCATTATTCAACCTATGATTGGGGATAGCGCTTCTCTTACATTCTTTAGTATCGTCTTAGGCTCTCCAGATGGTTCAGGATTTCATTACCTGCATAACAAATTCTGATGGTTTTAAGTCCTTTTGCATTCTTTCTGCAGCCAATTGCAAGGTTCCAAGGTCAAGCAACTGATGTCGAACTTGCTAGGAAAGAAGTAAAGAATGTGAAGGCAGAATTGGTAATGCGCTGGAATATATTATGCAATTTTTTTGTCTAAATTCGGATAAAGGAAATAGATATCATCATAAGTTATAAAAAAATTTGACACTATCAGTCCAACTATGGTCGGTGCACTTTAAAAAGTCTCAACTTTTTATTATCTCACACTAGTCCTGGCTTTGGGGTTTGCTTTCCAAAACTGTCCTTCAGCTTAAGTAACTTGCTAAATCGATTAATTATGACGCATTAAACTCTTCCAGGGCTTTAGTTGATCTAAATAAAGGGTTATTGGATAAGTGTTATGTGTTTTAATCGACTGATTTAGCAAATTATTTAAGCTGAAGGGTCGTTTTGGGAAGAGAACCCACAAAGTTAGGATTGCTATGAAATAATTAAAAGTTGAGACCCTTTTTAAGCAAATCGGCACAGTTGGAACTGCTAGTGTCAATTTTTCCAAAGTTATATGTGTGGCTTGCATCATTCATATCTTCATCCTTGTTCTTTGTTTTTTCTAGACAGTGTATTATTTATTTCCTTTGTTCTTATATAATTGCATTATCTGGAGTTTCACGCTTACCAATATGCAACTTTAACCTTAAATTTTTTGTTATATTTTAGTAAAATTATATTAAAAAATAATGATGCTTTGTTAGTACAGAATTACATATCAAGTCTCACATGACCCTATTTTGCTTACGTTTAAATCACAAAAGATGGTCGAGTAGGTGAATATTGTAAAAGTCCAAATGATGCAATTATAAAATAACGGAGGAAGTGCTATATATGGTTCATTAAAGTTGTGAAGGTTCTCTCATTTTCACACAAATCTTATTATAGAACTTGGTTTATGCGTGCTATACGCGGTCTTTTGTGTGATTTGCTAATATCTTCAAAAGAACAGACTCGTTGAATATGCTTATTGTCAATGTGGAACACTGTTTCTCAAAAGAACAGGGTGCTACTGAAGAATTCCCATTGTAGTCTTTTTCACTCTTTTACCTCTCATGCTTGAAGCCAGCATATGTTCACTTACAGATGGTGTTTTTTCCTCCCTTCTCCCAATTCTGTTCTCTTAGGAAAAGAAAATATATTTGCTTGTTTTTTAAGGAAAACAAGAATTGTCTACGAGAGAAATAGTCATGGAGTAGAAATCAAGGGTAGAGTTGTTTTAAAGACAATGTGTAATGAAGAATTAGTTTCAAAAGACACCAAAGGGCTGTCACCCATGTACAAAAGGGGCGGACTAAGAACAAAAAGGCTCAAGCCCTCAAGTTATGTGGTGCAACTTATCTACAAAACTGGGAAATTTTAGTGTTGTTCATAGACTAAAACTTGACTCCAGCTATACAAAAGTATCAAAGTGTAACTTGAAACCTTCAAAAGTGGAAACTAAACCCTCAAAAATCTGTTGGTTTCTTTTCTTTCCAAGTGCACATCCAACTGCCAACTGACTCATCTTCCTAATCTCGGCAAACCAACCTTTTTCGTCTATTTCCAGGCAACCAGGACATCTTTTACAAAACAAGGTTGGACCAAGCTCAACCTAAACAAGGTTAAAGAGAAAGAATCCAAGGACAAAAGAGGTGGAGATTATTAACAGATTCCTCCTCTTTAAAGCACAAACACAAAGACTACTAATAATGAAGTTCTTCCTATGGTTGTTCTAAGACAAGTATAAATTCAAAAATTATTGTTAAATAGGAAATCCTTTACTCGTTGAAAAATTTCTAAGAGAAGCTAGAAGTGGGTGCTTATATATTCGCGTGTGTAAAGCTTTAGGATTTATTTTTTTTTACATATTTTGACTTAATAGACATATTTGCTTTTTTCCATTGATGATAATCAACTATGCTAAGTTCATACGGTTAGAGATGTACTGACTTGAAGAGTACAAGCAGGTGTTCTAAAGTCATCATTCATTCTCAAGTCTAATACTTTATTATGGAAATTTTCTTGTTCCTTCTCTTTTCTCACTGATCTTCCCCCCGGACTCTTTGGAGTGAGGGGTAGGGGATGTGTGGTGTTTGTTGTTTCTCATTATTCAGCGGGATTCCTCA
The DNA here is from genome assembly GCA_947648045.1 of Beta corolliflora. Taxonomy (NCBI): domain Eukaryota; kingdom Viridiplantae; phylum Streptophyta; class Magnoliopsida; order Caryophyllales; family Amaranthaceae; genus Beta; species Beta corolliflora. The sequence goes on along the minus strand of CANSZD010000756.1, from coordinate 1,693,277 downwards.
TGCTGTTTCTAGCTTTTGTTTCTTGATGCTATGAGAGTATGGGATATTGTTACAGACATCCATGCCGTCAAATGATGAATGCCTTTATCAACTACCCCCTCATTCTTATATAAGCCTTTCAACAGGCGTCATTTTGTGTGGCCTAATTTATGTTTAAATGGTTACCTGTATGAGCAAAATTCAGTGACATGTTCATGCTATTATAATTTGTTTCACTTGTATACTATCCAAGCAAAGCAAAATGATTGGCTGCTGCCTGGTTATTATTTCTACTCAAAATTTGATGTTGATTGTTGAGCATTCGACCTTGGTATTGAGGGTAACATTTATCGTATTGCTTAAAGGTCAAGCTGTATTCAAGACATATTGGAAAACCTCCTGAAGTGATTGAGGCCGACATTCGACGCCCAAAATATTTTAGCCCGAGTGAAGCTGTTGAATATGGTATCATTGATAAGGTAAGCCTATCTACAGTAATTGTTGTTTTTCCTAAACCCTGAGACCTCTCCTCCTCCAATGTTTTTAAAATGGGAATCAAACATCATTTATAACTTACAAGCATGTCCTTTAATGTCATAGGTTCTCTACAATGAAAGAAGCACAGAGGACAAAGGAGTTGTTGCAGACTTGAGGAAAGCGCAGTTCATTTAAATTTTTAAAGACCATCAAATGCTGTTCATGACTATGTTCAGGTAAGTCCTTCCTGATTCCTCCAATTATTTGTATTTTCTGTTAGTAAGTTGGAAAAGGAGATTAATGCCCTTAAATCTGTGTCAAAAAAGGAACATGCTCGATGGCGGAGCATAATATTTCCACTATTGTGTTATACTATATTTTACTTTTTGTGAAAAATATACACTTTTGCCACTTGCCAGTAATGTTGGATTTGTCAAATTATAGGAAATTAAATATTGTTAAGTACATCCTTGCTATTTACGGCAGCTGGCAGAATTTTTTAGCTTACTGGATGGAAGTGCTGTTTGGTGCTAATGCTATGATTAAGAGAATTAATGACATCTAATGCGCAATATTCATTGGTAACCCTTGTCCGCGCCATAATAATATATACAACTGTGCCTTTTTGGAATATCTGTCTTCCCATTAAGACGTGCTGATCCCCTGGGTACTTTGGAGTTGAGTTGAGCCCATAGATATTTTTTTTCTTAAGATAACTGTCTGCTTATTCATTATTGCCAAGTGGCGGTATTTGTAGCTTAGGTTCTAGAAAAAGAAGGCTGCTTTGTGTTGTCTTTCTTGCTATCCCACTATGCCATCTTGGTGCATGATTTTACAAGAGACACTTGGATTTCTCCAAGTTTTTTGTGCTGGTTAATGCCCTATTTAATGCTCTATATCATGAAAATTCGTTTTTGGTTTAGATTGATTGTGACTTCTCTACTGCGCGTGTCTGTTTTCTGTACTTACAGCTTGCTTTAGGCTCACAACCACCTTGAGAAAGTGATTTGTAACCCTAGCCCTTAAACTCTTCAGAAAGAGCTTTCACACACAGTATCGGCTCCCACGTAATGAATCCATGACATAGACCTTTTCCTAGTGGTTAGGGTCCTTTTTCTTGAAGGATCACATAATCATTCCCAATTCCATAATTTACTTTTGTAACAGAATGTCTCACTATGCTTCCCCGTCTAAACTCTGTCCTCCAATTGAATTATATATGATGATTCTTTTCAAAAAATTCAGATATGAACTGTATCCGTTTGACCATGAGGTGTGTCTCCATTTTTGTAAAAGAAAAGGCTTGATTACTTCCTGTACATATAAGTTCGTGAAAATGATGTGCAGGAAACGAGTTTGTTTGGACTATCAAGTACCTGCTTTTTCATGGAGAAGACTTGCCATATGTATAATCTCTCCTCCTAATGAAGCACTCTATAGACATGTAAACAGTATTCCAGTTAATTGATAACGAAAGTAGTATACGTTTAACCGAGAAAAGGGTGTAATGTGTAACTCTAGCTATCTGTAAGGAAGATGTTGCCCAATGAAGATTATGTATATTTTCTGGTGCAGAATTACATAAGATAGGCTGGTGAGATGTTGATAAATGTTGATGATTTTATTTTTGAGCATTGGAGTTGTCTATAATGTATACATATGGTATTTTTATTTTTACTTTTTGGCACCCGCAATTTACTAAACCTGTCTGTAATTAATTCATTATTCTTATTACATTGTCGATGTGATAACAGAGATTGCAATATGCAGATGACCTGGTATAATTTGAAGTTGGTAAAATTTCAGACATGTTGGAGCATTGTGTCGAACATGTTGACGAAACACGCAAATTGGGGCCTCACAACTACTCCCTCCACTCCACGTCTCCATCTCCCCATTAAAGGATCTCAATTAGTTTTCTATTTTTTTTTTCACGGTATTCAAGTCACATTTTTTACCTTTTATATCTTTGTTTATGTGCTAATTAAATATTAATATTTTGAAAATATATATTGATTAATCTAATAAAGATTTTAATATAGCGGATCTATATTTTATGTATTGGTGAAAATATATGGTTAAAATTTGTAGAACTTTTTTTCGAGAGAGAAAGTTTGTGAAATTTGATAGCTAGAAAAGCAAGTGAAATTATCTGAGAGACTGACTAACAATATAACTCTTCTTTTTGTCGTTCACCTAATTAGGCTACAATGTCAAAGAAGTACCCATCAATGTTAAAGGAAAGCGAGGCTTCACAAAATGTGTGTTTTATTGGTTAATAAGGTCTTTCAAGGATACACATCTATTGAAGAATATTCATTGGCGCAGTTTCTTTCATAGAATTTTATGTTTCCTGAGTTTCGTTTTAAATGCAACAAAGGGGTATTTTTTGTGAGATGTAAAATATTCCTTTGTTGCATTTAAAACGAAACGGAGGAAGTATCAAAAATACTGGACTGCATAGTAGTAGTACTTGTAGTAGATAGGACACGAAATTGCTGTGTGGTGGGGAATAAAGTTGGATTATGATGCATAAGGATGTTCTCTTATTTTTTTTGACAGCAAGGACAAAGGATGTTCTCATTGCACAATTGAGAGCGTGAAAAAGGTCCAGTTTATAATTTGAATCCGACTATTCAGCGAGTTGTTCGGTGCCAAATAGATTATAACTTATTCTTTTTTTACTTTTGTTGATTTTCACCTAACATACATATCAATTTTTGCACATCCAAATAATATGTATGCACATCCAAAATATATATTTGCACATTCAAACTACATATTTGCACATCCAAAGATTATATTTGCACATTCGAGAAATATGTTTACACATCCAGCAAGTATTCTTGCACATCCAAGAAATATACTATAGATGGCAAAAGTTGACCCAACCCGACAACTCGACCCGAACCTAACCTGAAATAAGCGGGTTAGGGTTTAGATTTTTGACCCATTTAAGTAAATGGGTTGACACGATTAACCCATTTAATTAACCGGATTAGGTTCAGGTTGACATTTCCGACCTGAAAATGACCTGCTTTGACCCTATTAACTTAAACATATAAAAAATTCTCGAAAAAATATATTGATTAATCTAAAATTTGGTTAAAAAATAGTATAATATCGCTCAAATAGGTCATAATTATTCCAACAAAACTCTTAACATGCATACTTTCAGTAGCGAACTTGCTCATTTAGCTTTTTAAGAAAACAATTATTTTTCAATATAAGGATAATTATGCTTAAATGGGTTAAACGGGTTATACGGGTAACCCGTTAATTAAATGAGTCGGGTCAGGGTTGAGTTTTTCAACCTGTTTATTAAATGGGTTAGGTTTGGGTTGAGGGATTTTTTTACCCATTTATTATTGACCCGAACACGAACCCGACCCAATTCGACCTGATTGCCAGCCCTAAAATATACTTGCACATCCAAAGACTATGTTTGCATATCCAAACTGCATATTTGCACATCCAAACTACATATTTGCACACTATAGTCGTACATCCGAAAAATATGTTTGCGCATCCAACAAGTATTCTTGCACATCCAAAAGGTAAATTTGCACATCCAAAAGGTAAATTTGCACATCTAGAGATTATGTTTGCACATCCAAACTGCATATTTGCACATTGAAAGACTTTACACACTATTGCTTACACATCCAAAAATATGCTTGCACATCCAAAAATATGCTTGCACATCCAAAATGTATGTTTGCAAATCGAAAACGTCTGGTTGTACATCCAGATACTATATCTGTACATCTAAAGACTGGTTTGTGAATTAATGAAAACCTGCATGTGCAAACACTGTGGGGTGGATGTGCATAGCTAAGGCATTGGATGTGCATCACATGTGTGCAGTTGTATAAAATAGGAGAAATAGTTGGCTTTTTTTAGTCTAACCAGACCTAGCTAAAGACAGAATACTCTTTTCATCTGTTTTGTTCACCACTGAACAATTTGGAATTTAGCGTTTTTCGAGCAATTTCTGTACACTTTCTTTTTTCCCTTAAAAAGGAGATTGGTCAATTTACATTTCCAGATGGCTATCCAAGGTTGATCTGTACCTAACCAATTCTGACTTACTAAGACCTTCCAGTCACTCATTTGGTGCACTTTTTTGTGGTCAACTTATATTATTTTTGAGGATGTTAATAACGTTTTTCAGAATTATTAGGAAAGTTATAAGGTATAATCGACCATATAAACCTCGTATTACTTCGGTGGCTTTCTGTGGGTACAAAATTAATAAACTATCCCTTTATTTTGGGACATTTTGTTTTAAAAATGTCAATAACATCAAAAAAGACCACTTTTTGGATGCTAGTCTTAATTCTATCTTAATGCAGTACTTGGATACAATTTTGGAGAGGATGAAATTTTATTTTCCGGGAAACATCGTATTGAAACATAACTACATAAGGTTGCCTATCCAGCTATCCTAGTCTTCTATACGCCTAGGTGTTAGGCGTAGTACATAGCTCAAGTAACAAGTTAGCATGTGTAGAACCCTCATAAAAACTCGTGTCATTTACATATTGGTGTCTGCCACAAATATAACGTTTAGAAATCATAAGATATATTTTAGATACACTCAAATTAGATGTATAATTGACTTGCATGTAATGTTTGAGTCACGAGGGTCACATTTTTTGGGGTTGTTTGTGACATCTGTTGTTTGTTGGGCTTTTAATTTGGTTTAGTTGGTTTACTTGGAAGATTTACGTATGTATTAGGCTTTTTGTATGTATTGTTTTTAAGTTGGTACATTTAAGCGAAAGTTGTTTCTGGAAATTAATTATGAAATTGCGTACTGTTTATTAGTAGTTTATTAGAGTTTGTGGTGGTAAAAGCCAATCCAAATCCATGCAACTTTTTTTCATTTTGGCTTAAAAGCCAGAACTTCATACCAACCAAAAAGCCAATAACCAAACACTTTTTGGTCAGTTTGGCCAATTGAATGCCAAAAGTGAAAAAAAAACCATTTACCAAACAGGGCCTTTGTCTAAGGCCCCATTTTATAAACCAATATCATTGTTAAAGGGTGTTGTGCTTTGTTTTTTGTGTTAGAGAGTGACTAAGTCCAGTATTGGAGATAGAATTTGATCCAAAATTTCGTTTACCAATCCTATAAGATTTTACCAACTACATTAAATGACATTCACTTATGGACCTTTCATTCATGAGTGAATACATAACTAAACTGAAAGTCTCCTAATTTTTTTTCCCTCCACACCCCAACCCCACCGGCCAACGGAAAAAAGGAACTTGTTTACTGAACTTAGCTAGTTAGCCTGTAAACATCCGACTTACGTATAAGGGGAATTGTGGAAGCAATCATCTATCTTTCAACTATATGGTTTTGGAAATCGTGAATAATGTAAACTTTCTGTCGACATGCAAATTATTAGTGGAGGGCATGTGTAGTTGTGCATGTTCCCCACTTTAACTTGTTATCAGTTATCAACCTAAACTAAAACTAAATGTATATAAGAGTAATCTCTACACACCAACATTCTTACTCCTCAGGCACCACAGTACCATTTTGAAATCCTCTAAAATTTAACAGGCTATCTAAAAATCTTTTTGAGGCTTAAGAAAGGGAAATAGAGGATATATTTTCAAAAAAGTTATAAAAAAAAATTAGTGTGTCAAATGACAGTTGACAAAGGATAAGTTGGCCAGTGTTGAATACAGAATACTTGAATTGGTATGAATATGGTAAGCCTAGCAAAGACCTGGAGCTAATTGTATTGGTTTTAGTTTACAACAAACAATAGTTGAATATGGTGGTACTTTAGATTCTACATCAATGTGCATTAAACTATTATATAAATAGAATTTTGCTAGATTCTTGTTAATGCGCGTTAAATATTATCTTTGCTGGATGACGGAGTATTAATAAAAGAGTGAGCTATTAGTTTTTAGTGGCCTAAATCTTTTATTTAATTAAAACCCTAAACCTTGAACATTAAAATAAAATAAAAAGAAGTCTATTATATTTTCCACAGTAATTGTATCCCAAATTGATCTTAAACCTAACTTATCTGAACTACTTAGTCTTGAACTTGACTTATAGCCAGAACTAAAGCGCAGGTGCACCAAACAGCCCCAACTAAGACTTATAGCCAGAACACCCCAGTACCGGGGTGCAGTCCATACCATAAATGAGGTCGTGACCGGAATTCTCACGGGCTATAAGTCGAGTGTTAGATATTGGGCAGCCATAAAAGCGTTTTCTTTGATTGTGGTTGAAGTTCCAAGTAGTTTGGACTACTACATGCAATTGATGTCGACAGTATACCCTACCATTATCTAAACTGGTATTTGAATTTGTCTTGAAACATGAAGATGAAGCTGAGCTCATTGTTGTTATACAGATTTCACTCTTTCAGAGTTTAGGGTTCATTTGGGAAGAAAGAGGGAATTTGGGGAAGTAAGAGGGAATTTGGGGAAGAAAGTCTTTGTCATCAGTTGAGGAAGGAGAAAATGAAGGCACGTGCCTTTTTTTTGTTTAAGTAAAAAAATTAGGGTTAAAAAAGAAGAACGTAAGAATGGGGGATAATCCGGTGAGAATTTCGGGCACCAACCTCATTTATGGTACGAACTGCACCCAAGTCCGTACTTTGGGGTGTTCTGGCTATAAGCCGTAGTTGGGGCTGTTTAGTGTGAAAATTCTATTGTGCTCCCAGGAGCATGGTGCGCACCATGCACCCAGTGAATTTGTTCCATTTTCCGATGAGTAAATGTTCTATTTCAACAAATATTCGTTTTAACATATTTTTCAGCAAAAAAATATGTTCTATTTTCCATAAAAAATGTTCTATTTTCAATAAGCAAATGTTCTATTTCAACAAATGTTCGTTTTAAGCTTATTTTTCAGCAAAAAAATATGTTCTATTTTCCGTAAAAAAATGTTCTATTTTCAATAAGCAAATGTTCTATTTCAACAAATGTTCGTTTTAAGCTTATTTTTCAGCTGAAAATTATGTTCTATTTTTCGTGAAAATTGTTCTATTTTCGATGAACAAATGTTCTATTTTAAAAAATGTTCTTTTAAAACTTATTTTCCAGCAAAAAAATTGTTCTATTTTCCCTGAAAATATAATCTATATTTGATAAGCAAATGTTCTATTTAAGTAATTGAATTCTAGTAATGTTCCACTTCAACAATAAAATATTTATTTTCGTAATTGGATTCTAGTAATGTTCCACTTCAACGGTAAAATGTTTGTTTTCGTAAGTGAATTTTTGTAATGTTCCATTTCAACAGTAAAATGTTCGTTTTCGTAAGTGAATTTTTGTAATGTTCCATTTCAACCGTAAAATGTTCGTTTTTGTATTCGTAAATGTTCGTTTTTTATATTCGTAAATGTTCTATTTTATATTGTGGGAGCACAGTTCTCATGGTGCTCCCGGGTGCACGGTCGACGGATTATGTTTGGTGTACCCGCGCTATAGTTCAGGGTGTTGAGGTCAATTTTACATAAATAATATCTTCCGAAATAATTGATTATAAAGTGAGCGAGCTTAGCAAAAACTCAAAGTTGGTAAGAATTCACTACAAATCTATAGCACTATTAGTGAATTGTCATAATAAAATATAATGATCGATCTTTTATAGCATGTGTCAAACTCATATGTGACAAAATTGAACACTTGTGTGTTAAAAGAAAAGTGTTGTTCTACTTGTTTAATGTAGGGAATTTCATCAACATCTTCCTTAATTTTATTGGGCATGGGCATGCACTAAAAAATTAAGTAGTTACACACATAAAAAGATATTTTAATTTGATGAAGACTTATTTTATTTGCAATTGGCTCATTGTTAAGTAAAATGTACATAATCTTAGCTCTTAATTAAGGACTTGAATTTTCTGTCCCTGTCATACTAGTGGAGGCTAAAGGTAGTACTCTTATATGTTACTATTCAAAACTTAGATTTCTATAAATATCCAAGGCTTGAAGCTTCATTTCTCACCATCTCAATTTATCACTTTAGCTTCTTATTAATTGATTCTCTCTAATTAGCTTCTCTTGCAGTAAAACTCAAAGAAAAATGGGGTTCTCACTTAATTACAAAATTAGTATGCTTCTATTGATAATGATACTATTGGTTGTACTGGGCTATAGTCAAGACTATATTTGCTCTAGAGCCACCTATTATGGTAGCCCTGATTGCTTAGGAAATCCAAGTACGTCTGCTTTTCTTCATATATTCCCTTCGTTTAGATATAGTTGCACCATTTGCATAGTGACTACTATTCACATCTTATACTTTAATTGTCTTTGGTGATTTATATTTAGGAAAAACATAGTCATATGTGATCTTGTTAGATTTGTTTCAATTATGTTATCAACTTTTTTTAACTTTTACTTCTAATTAACTAAAGATATTAATATTTGAAATCACGCATTGGCAAAGCGTAAAAACATGAAATGGTGCAACTATTTCTGAACTGATGAAGTATATATACTGTTAAAAGTAAAGTGTCTTTTATTTGTCGAACACTGTTATAGTTTTAAAATTATCTTATTTTTTTAAGAAAAAATTATAGCACAAAGCAAGTATAATATAATTACGTTGCCTAACTTTAAACATACTAAACATTATACTTTTTACTAAAATTGTATCTAAATAAAGGATCTTATTATTAGCTAGTACTTTGGTGTACTTTTCTGAAAATAATGTTATGGATGTACAATCAATTTGAAGTACTTTTCCTTAACTAACTATGTGTAATTAAAAGTAATGATCACGTTATATTTATTATGTTACTTGTTTGTGTTATGGCCTTATAGGGAATAAAGTTAGTAACAAGCTATTTATTCAAATGTATATTATGAATGTTCTCCTATAAGCTAGTTTACCTTATAAAGCTATAAATATCTTAAAGCTCATGTCAAATACTTAATGATCTTCAATATGCGTTTTTGTTGGATGAAGAATAGTATGATTCAATCTTCTATTATGAGTCTGGATAATGATTCTATAATGAACAAGTTAGGAAGGGTACGTGATTTGACAAATCCACGTGGTGCGAGTTCCACAATAATATACTACTTTTGTTTTCTTTAGATGCAACATTTGCCTTTTTGATGGGTGGATTGAAATGATCAAATGTTGCATCTAATAGAAAACAGAGGTAGTAGTATAACTTTGTTTATTCCCTTGCTGGAGAATAAGCTACCCCTTTATTTGTATGGTTGTTATTAGAAATGTAAGCCTGCAAAATGATAGCTGATAATCACTATTATTAATTGAAAAAAAAAAAAAAACATCTAATTGTATGCTTATGGTAAGCTATACATATTTTCTCTTTGTTTACTATACTTAAGTGAGTGCCTAATTGATAACATAATTATATGTCTTAATCTTTTGGACTTTCAGCCGGATCCTGTGGCTATGGGGAATATGGGAGAACTGTGAATGATGGATATGTAGCTGGAGTCCACAGGCCATACAGGAATGGAACTGGATGTGGTGGTTGCTATCAGGTAGTATAATGCTCCTAGTTTAATGTGTACTGTCCTTATTCTATCTCTATTTAAAAGTAGAATAATATATGAATTAGCCAACTATAACGTATATTTAAGACCTAATACCATAATCTTACTTTCCTGAAAAACTTTTTCTCATGGGTAACTAATTTTACTTCCGATGAGTCTAACCTATTAAACTGGATTGGTTGATCTGTAAGAGGAGCCAGTCTAATCTTCTCCTCGTAAAAAGAAGAAGAAAATCAAAAGCAACTAATTCTAATCAAAGGTATATGTGGTGATTGTTTAGACCTCAGCTTGTTCGTCAGAAAATTTTACAAACTACAATGTTGATCGAGTATCAACTCTACTAAGACGGAAAACTAGTCTCCGGATAATGAGGTTTTGAGTAAATTTTTTTAACGTAGAGCTAATGCCTTACAAAAAAAATCTAAATAAAGAAGCGACTTTTAGTGTCGAAATAGTTTTTGAGACTGAAAAAGCTCATTTTATATTATATTCAACTAATCCAACTGCTATATATTAAATGTTTCAAAAGAAAAATTTCACTAATCCAATGTATATATACTTTAAAATACAAATTCGGCGCCATTCTAAAGTTACATTAATTAAAATAAAATAAAATTCAAACTTCCCTTGATTCAATATTAATCTTGATTATTTTTGGATGGAAATAAGGTATGGTGCACCACAGGAGAATGTACAAAAGAAGGAGTGGTAGTAGTGGCAACAGATTTTGGGGTTGGTGATTGGACTGATTTCCTTTTTCCAGCCAAGGCCTACGTGAAGATGGCTCGACCTGGTTTTGAAGCCCATCTCCTCGCATACGGCGTCGTTGATATCCAATATCGTAGAGTCCCTTGCACCTTTCGTGGGTCCAACCTCATATTCAGTGTACATGAGCGCACCAACTATCCTCACTACTTTGCTCTTACTATCATCTACCCTCCTGGTGTCTATGATGTTGTTGGTGCTCAAATTTGGCAGGTTTGTACTATATATTCCCACCTTTCCAACCCATTTTCACAAAATTTTGAAGCATCGTGCTAACGAACGCCCTTGAGGCGTTAAATTAACATCCAATATATTTTCTAAAATGGTATCAACTTTGGGATGCATGTCAAAATCACGCGTCGATATATGTCATCATTAATGTTTATTTTAATTAAAATTTCCAATTTAGCTTTTGCCAATTTTGAATTATACATTTACTTAGAGAAGTTGTCAAGTAGTTCGAATGATAAAAATCTTTAAGGATAGTACTGAAAACATATAATTGGATTCCGTTTACATCACTGTAAAAAAAATAAAAGGTTTACTAAATCAATTAATTGAACGAAACATACCCTAAATTAAACATAATATTTAAAGAGCCACTTAAATAAATATAAAGTAGGTTCTGGGACTAAAAGTTGGTAACAATGGTGATCCATGAGTTTCATATAAGTATGAGCATGGAATCCTAGACATCACATTTTTTTATGGTCAAGAGTCGAGACCTACGATAAATCAACACGTTATACACAACGACAAGAAATAGATAACACCCTGAAACATTAATCCTCTTCTGATTATGATTCTTTCACGTAGAAGTATAATTTTAACAGCGACTAAACAGGATAAACGACTTAATGTAAACTATGTAAGTGACATAATCAAATATTTCCGCAAGAAAGTTGTTTACTTGGCTCAAAGTTGGGCTCCTTATACCAATTTAAGCTCATTGTTGGCAAAAATTACAGGAAGACTGCAAAGCATGGAGGCCCATGAGAAAGCCTTTTGGAGCAGTTTGGGACATGGAAAATCCACCAAGGGCTGACCTTCGTGTAAGGTTCCTACTTAGTGCCACCGGCAACGTTGATGATGGCACATGGGTCGAATCACCCACTTTGATAACTGCTTTTTGGAACTCAGGAACTACTTATGAAGTTGCTGTTACACTCTAATTATTATTCATAGCTCAACTATATATTATATTGTATGACCCCATTTTCATAATTGTCATGGCCTTTTTATTCTATATTATCTAGTGATTGAATAAGATTTGGATCGTGTACTTGTATTACAATTATGTTGATTAATAAAAGTATTATTAGTGATTACTCCTAAAATCGTGCTTGAACCTTAATTCTCTTTTGTGTTGAGTACTGATCGGTTTTTTTTGGTAGATTTTGGATAATTTATATGAAACAATTACATGTGAAATGATTACCCTATAGATGTCAAGAGACTCATGAGTTGTGACATTAGCTTCTCTAATGCTGCACTGGTGTTAAATAGCTGGTATACCACAAGTAACTCCCATGTGCTTTATCGATGTGTTTCCTTCAAGAATTTTACATTCTTTTTCTTTTTTGGTTGAAAGGTTATTGTTAATTTATCACATGTGGCTGAGATGAGTATGGTATGTTGGATGGGTGGACATATAAGAAAAGATGGAACCTGAGTTTTCTAGAGTTCTAGGGAAATTCTACGTGGTTGAGTTAAGTTAATCTCAGCTATCCATCTAAACCAATGATTTAGTCTAGGAATGTTAACGAGCCGAACCGAGATCGAGCCTGGGGATCCTTGACTCGGCTCGTAACACTTTTACTCGAACTCTAGCCGAGTCCCCGACTTTTTTGAGCTTGATTTTCTAGTTCAATTTACCTTAAAACTCATCTTGAGTTAAAAAAAGTTATATTACATATATTCGAGTGCATTTATCATACACTCGGGTGAACCATTGGCGTGGTAGACCCAAGGCTATTTCTTGCTCATTTGGTACCTCCAAATGAGAATAGTGGGAGCTCAAAATGAGCAAATGAGAAGAAAAAAAATAGCCTTGGGTGCAATGTTATCAGGATTGGGATCCTACTTTGGATCGTAAGGGTTGGTAGGATCGAATCGGCAGCATCGAATCATAGGATCGTAAGATCCTACAATATAGGGTAAATGAGTGATAATTATGCTATGTGGTCAAAAGACTCATGTTAGAACTTTACACACATTAATAATAATGTTTTTCATTCCCAAATAGTGATAGTAGTTCAATACTCTAAGATTGAAGTAACATGTGACCAAAAGCTAATAGGAGAAAGATAATATTAGGAATTATTTTGTGAAATTTTATGATAGAATCGGATCGTAGAATCGCAGGATCGTAAAATCGTGTTATGACCCTACCATGTGAATTTTGTAGTTGGGCAGGATCGAAAGATCTTATTAAATTAAGATTCTATGTAGGATCAGGATCGAAAAGGTCATCTCGGATCGTAGAATCGTAGGATCGCAAGATCCGGATCGGGATTTTAACAACAATGCTTGGGTGTACCCTACTCATGGTACATCCGGATGTATGATAAAAATTCACCATATATTCTATGAGTAGGTTTAGACTACTTATTTTGAATTTTTCACAAGTATTGTGCACATTTTAATTACAACTTTTCATTTAATTTATATAATATGAACAATTATATAGCTAAAACATACTACTTCTTGTATTTTTTTAGTTGCACCATTTGCTATTTGCCGAGACGTTTCTTTGAATGTTAATATCTCTTATTGGGTATAAGTAAAATTTATAAAAATTTGATATTTGGAATCCTCGCATTAAGATGAATCTAACAAGACCCCACTTGACTATTTTTTTCTTATATAATGGTGCGAGATAGCTTAACAAAGTTGGTTGATGAATAGTGCCAAAAAGCAAATGGTGCAACTTAGAAAATACGGAGGTAGTATTTTGAGCCTGTTCACGAACTTTTCGAATCGAACTTTGCTATGCTAGGCTCTACCAGGTACCTCTAAGTTTAAAACTAATTCACGTGGTACCCTCAAATACCCTTAATGACTAACGGCGTTAACCGCCGTTAGTCATTAGCCCTAATTTTCTGTTTTAAACCCTAATTAACTCCTAATGCTAACCCCGATCTTAACCCCGCCCCTAACCGTAACCCATCCTCCCACCACCCACTCCCCCACCCTCCCACCACCCCCGGCCCCCTTACCCACCCACCCGACCTCCCCCTCATGCCGCAGGGTCCCCTCCCCCCACCCCACGCACCCTCCCCCCCACCCCCTCGCAGCCCCCCCCCCCCCCCCGCAACACCTTCGTCTCTCCCGCCACTTGCCTATCCCGTCAAGTGGCATACCCCGTCGAAACCTCTCCCCTCCCCTAACCCTCGTCAAAACCTCCCCCTTCCCCTAATTTTCGTTGAGTTACGCCCCCCCTTCCCCGACATCGGTTAGTCTTGAAGCCGTTCTAGCGGGAGTAATTACGGCAGAGGAATCCGAAGGGCCTTTGTGGAGGGGGCGGGGACCCGACGGGCCGGGGAGGGGGGCAATCGACTGGGGCGGGGGGGGGGGATTCGATAGCCTTTGGGGTTCAACGGGCCGGGGAGGGGGCGGGATTCGACGACCTTTGGGGTTCAACGGGCCGGAAAGGGGGGGGATTCGACGGTGTTAGGGGGAGGGGAGGGAGGTTTCGACGGGGTGGTGGGTGGAGGGGGAGTGCTACGGGGGGGTGGGGGGAGGGGGGGGTGGCTTTGCAGGGCACGGGAATGGGGGGGAGGGGGTTGTTCGAAATTGGTGCGGCGGCGCGGGGTGGGGGGGGCGGGGGGTGGGGGGGAGGGGGTGGGGATGGAGGAGGCCTGCGGGGGTGGTGGGAGGGTGGGGGAGGGGTGGTTAGGGTTAGGTTTAGGGTTTAGGGTTAGGATTAGGGTAAGGGTTAGGATTAGGGTTAGAATTATAGGTTAATTAGGGTTTAATGTAGAAAATTAGGGTTAATGACTAACGGCGGTTAACGCCGTTAGTCATTAAGGGTATTTAAGGGTACCACGTGAATTAGTTTTAAACTTAGGGGTACCTGGTGAATTTTGAAAACATGGAGGGTATCACGTGAATTTTTTGAAAACTCGGAGGTATCAGGTGAAAAAACCGTTTTATTTATAGAAAAAAGGAAAAAAAAGATATGAAATTGTTTGTGTTCAAAACTAGATAATTTTTATTCAAAGAAAGAAAAAAATATGAAATTAATCAAAATTGCACATCTAATTCATATAAAAAACTTATATGGACTTGGTCCACACTAAATTAGTGTAGACCTAATGCTAATTCATGTGATTTATGAAAAAAAAGGGTCACTATATAAGAAAAATAGATATAAAAGATGAGTAGCTATAGATTGTGAAGTTTGACTATGTGAAAAAAAAGTTACTATGTCACAAAGTGAAAAATTCATCATAATAAACTAATGTGAGAAAGAGTGACTATATTAAAAAAAAACAGTCACTATGGTAGATAGTAACTGTATAGCGTAACTTAATATTTTAAAAGGTCACTATATGGAAAAAAAAGAGTTACTATGTTGAATAAGTGGCTTTGGTCCACAATAATATTATTGTGGACCAGGTCCACGCAAGACTAACTCCTAATTCATTGTTTTCCTGCCAAACTTAATGAATGGAACCATAATACAGATTTCCAGATTGTGTTCTTCATATGGAAATGATTATCTATTTTTATTGTGTAAATAAATAATTAAATCTACCTAATTATGATACTAAAATAATAACAAATTAATTCAGGACTTCAAAATTTTCAATTCGATCAGCAAATCATTGAATACTCAGTTCTCTAATCATAGCCATCTCTCGTCTTCGACAACAGTTTGAATTTTCCAGGTTTTGAGGAGCTTCAATGGAGATAGCGATGTGTTTTTGGAAGGAGTGACACCGACATATGTGTTTTTCCAGGTTGTTATTTATTTAAGGAATTCCACCATTGTTGCATCTATAATTTTGGTGCTCATATTGCTCGCGTCGTAGGAGATGAATTGGAGAATGCTTTATTGAACCCAAATTGTGAATTTGGTGAACTTTACAGCTTGACAATCTTTAAGGGAGAAATGACGCTTTAGAATTTCCTAGTTACACTCTAAATACGTATAAAATACTGTATTTGTATACTTTTCATCTCTTTTCTCATTTTCTCCCCTTCCTTCTTCACTTTCCCTCCCCATCTTCTTCCACATCACCACTGGGCACTGGCGCCGGCACACCACCACCACCACACCACCACCGCCACACTGCTATTGGCGCCGCCGCCGTACCACCACCACCATTATCACACCACACCCTTCTTCTCTCTGTTTTCCCCCTTCTATCCATTTCTTCCAAAAAAAATTCAAAAAAAAGAGGCGTCCACCATGGATGCCCCACCACTAGTGGAGGCGTCCCTGGCAGGCGCTCCACCACAGGGTGAGGCGCCTGCCATGGACGCCTCCACCGGTGGTGGGGCGTCTATGGTGGACGCTTATCCATATTTTTAGAAAAAAAAAATCAGTCTACACTCTTTCATTTAATGGTGGAGAAATGGATAGAAGGGATAGAAGGGGAAGTGAGGGAAGGGGATAAAAATATATAGAAGGAATAGATTTTTAGAGACGGAATTTCCTTTTGATGGTGGGGAGTGATGGTGGGGAGAAATGGAATAGATTTTTTCAATAAAAAGGAAGTGATGGTGGGGAGTGATGGTGGGGAAAAATGGATAAAAAAAGTTCAGTCTACACTCTTTCATTTAATGGTGGGGCGTGATGGTGGTGGCGGTACGGCGGCGGCGACGTAAGTTGTGGTGTGGCGGTAGTGGTGTGGTGGTGTGGAAGGGGAAGGGGAAGGGGAAGTGAGGGAAGTGGAGAAAGATTGAAGAAATGTAAGTATATAAATACGGTATAAAAATACTGTACTTAGGGTGTTAGTAAGTAATTGCAGGGCGGTAAATAGCAAAACCCCAAAAAAATGAAGATATAGTTCTAGCTTTTTTTTTAAAAGATAAGATCTGAACCGTTGATATGTGCAAATGTAGATGGATGGCTTAGATTAGCCTAACTCTGCCATGTAGAGTTCGCCTAGAACTCTAAAGGATTCTGAACTCGAAAAGATGGGCTAAGAATTAAATATATTAATCAAAAAGAAAGTAGGGGTTGGATTACATTTATTGTAAACAAGAGGTAGTTTAGACATGTCAAACATAGACCAAGTGATGCACCAGTTAGGATTTAGGAGGCCTGAAGAGTGGCAAATTGATGGGTTTTTTAGGCATAAGGGAAGACCTAAGAAAACTTGGATAAAGATGTTTGAGAGTGATATGATTCTACTTAGGAATTTTTATGCTACTAACACAACTTAATTTTATAAAAAAATTTATTTCTTATATTTTACTCCTGTTCTCCTAAAACATTACATTTATTCTCCTTTTGAGGTTTTCTCAAACATTACCATTTGATTTTCTTCACGCTTATTTTTTACTTTACCCTCTTTCATAAAACTTTCTCATATTTTATTTTTAAATCCTTACAAAAGTGGTTTTCATTTTTTACATCCTTGCTCTTCTATAAAACTCTCTGGAATTTTATATTTATATCTCCTATTTTGGTTTGCTCTTTACATCTTATTGGATTTCTTCTTAGTTTCTTATGTTTTCTCTTGTCTAACTTTCCTCACTTTCACTTTTCCTTTCATTTATTATTTCTTTGTTTACTCTATTTAACTGAGAATTGTGGTTTTAATTGCCAACGCAAAAATAATTTCTTATGGCGATTCATCATGTTAAACGACCCCATAATTATTTTGGGCACAAAACTTTTTGTTTTCTTTTTTGGTTATAAATGACCAGGATGCAAGTGAGGTCGGTATGTTGTGCTCGTGTTGAACTTCGAAAATAATGTTTGTGAACGGAAATTAACCACGTCCCACCATCGCGCCTTTTTTTGTCGTGTTGGGCAGGTCAGTATCTAGCTGTAGCATGGTGTATTATGTAGTGGGTAATTTAAACTATTAGGGGGCGTTTGGTTGAGGGGTGTGAAGAAAGGGAAAGGGTTTTCAAACTTTTGTTTCCCTTGATGTTTGGTTGATGATTTTTTCCTTTCCCTTTACCCATTTTTCAGTTTAGAATTACCCCCCTTACCCTTAGATCCATTACCCAGCCCCCCAAGGTTTTGGATACCCCCAAATCCCTCTACACCATAACACAACCGACCACCACCCCACCACCACCACGACCACCAAGGCGACCCACCGACCACCACCACGACCATTTGAGCCGCCGCCACCACCCTCCACCCGAGTCGCCAACCCCCGACGCAACCCGCCGAAAACCCCACCCACCCGCCGAAACACGCCGAAAACCCCACCCCACCCGCCGAAACACCACCCCACCCACCGAAAACACCACCCCGGCCCTTGAAAACACCACCACAAAGACAGAAAACCCCGGCCCACCCTCGAAAACACCACCCCACCCGCCGAAAACCCCACCCGACCCTCGAAAACACCACCCACCCGCCGAAAACCCTAGCCCAACCCTCGAAAATACCACCCCACCCGCCGAAACACCACCCCACCCGGCGAAAACGCAACCCCTGATGCCGTTGATCGCGCGGCGACGCCGGTGCCGACATAAGTGAGAGAAAGAGATGGGGGAGGGAGGGGGAGGGAGGTAAAGGGTCAACTTTTGTTACCCTAGCTTTCTCTTGTCTAACCAAACACATGGGTAAATTGGGGGGTTTGGGGTTCCTTTCCTTTCCTAACCCTTACTTGATTCCTTTCCCTTTCTCCACTTCCAACCAAACGCCCCCTTAGTTGTAAGGATCAAAGGCTCACAAATTGTTCAATAGTACAATACAATAATGCAAAGTAAAGCAAACGAGAAATAACAACAACAATAATATAATTAAGAAGACTGAATGCGAACACTCGAGAGCGGAAAGAAATATCATATAGTTTGTTCTAGGACTTTAAACGACGTATGAAATGATGATACAAGGCGCTCTTCATCTCTATAGAGTATCTAATTTGATCCTAACTATGTTTAATGCTCATAAACACTCGAATCTCTCTCTTAGATTGTCACAACTCACTAATATAATATGATAGTTGTTTTCTCAATTAGCCAAAGAATATGTATTTATACAAGGGCAAATATAAGCATCAATAAAGAGATCTAGTTGGTTCCACGTACAATGTCAACATGCAACTTCTGCCCTCACAACGAAAGTCAATGCATGTCTCCTAGCTACTGTTGGGCCACACATAACAAGGGTATTCAAGCTAAGCATCACTCTAAGGACGGATTCTACACTTTTGGTTAATTATCTACGCTCCCCCATACACAGGACATCACAATCAAGTGGACCATCCAGGCTATCCGGAATAATCCGGCATTCGGCAAGCTGCAACATCATTAATCTGGTGTCAGGTAATGAAAGTCTCCAGAGACCAAGTTCGGTACGTGCATGACCTAGCAACCACTTGTGGCCAACATTGTGTACCTTTTCTTGCTATCTAGTTCTTGTACGCTTCTCCGATGTTAAAAAAAGTTACAATCCCAGTTCGGTAAACCGTCCGACCGAAGTGACCGAACACATTGGGCTTTCAATAGTCCGCCAGGATCGGCCATTTTACCAGGATTCATTTTTCCTTCTTGCCACATGTAACCCCAAACTATAGTCACTAGTGGAAAAAACTCCATGTGCTACTTATCAAGTGCTTCGGTTAAATAATCAACCCAAGCTAGTGCAACCTTACGACTTCTATTCATACTTACCATCTCCCCACAACCCAATACTAACAACTATATAGCATTAGTTTGGCTAAAGGTAAAATTAACTTATTAATTACTCCATAAAGCGTTACTTGTCAGCCTCTCCATCAATACATGTAGCTAATCTTGAAACTTAGTGGCACACCATTGCCTTCCTATTTCGTTAGTGGATAAAAAAGGTTGCATTTCATAATCTTCAAGCCCCTTATAAATATTTCAATTTTAGCTATAAACTTATTTTCATTCAACAAACTTATTCCTTGGTTCGACTAAGTAATATTGCATTGCCTCCCAAATTTCTTTACACTTAATAATTTTTCATTTGCTTGGGCTATTTTCATTGTAATATATAGAAAAGTTAATGGCCATCAGCGTAAACCAAAATTATGCCCTTTTACTAGTTATGGCAGTCTTATCGACATTATGTCACTCCTCAACAGAATATGAAATGTCGATAGCAACTTACTACGGCAGCCCGTATTGTAAAGGGTTTCGATGTAAGTTATTTCTTTTGTTTTTTAAAACAACATTTTTACTTTTACACCATATATATATATATATATGGATCAACTTTGATTGAAAATCTTTGTCAAATATATACAACAAAATTAAAAAGGTAAAATATATTGTTGATCAATTCATATTTACATGATATCAATTTTCTACAATCTAATCACAAATTCTTGGGTGTAACTGTTACACCATAATCTGTGGTGTAACAGCCCACAAACCACCGCTGCTTTTGTAAAAAAAAAAAAAATTCAAATGACATAAAATAAATGGCAAAATGATATGAGATCCATGTCATTTTTGTATAATAAAATGTCATTCTTTGTTGAAGTTACATGTCTTATGCATATTACACAATAAGTTATGGTGTAACATGTCACATCCAAGACGCACTCCAATCTAATAGATAATCAAAAATATTGATGGTTAAAGTTACGCGTTGACAAGCATGTAATGGACTAATGGTATGAGTCAAAATGTTAGATTCTTTAAAAAATGAAGGAAATATATAATAATATTCTTAACCGCAGAGTAAAATATAATTTTCGTAGATTTAGTTGTCACTCTTATAAGTTCAAATTACTATCACGATAATTTATTTGGCTGGACAGTTTATATTCAATATCATTTCTATTTTGGTAATATGAAATATCATTTATATGTCCAAATATAGTAGGAGTATGTGGATATGGTCTCAACGGTAACACTGCAAATGAAGGCTATGTAGCAGCAGTTTCTAAACTCTATATGAATGGAACTGGTTGTGGTGCTTGTTATCAGGTAACTATGATCTTTTCATAACTTACTCTGTTTGAATAATACTTTCTCCGCTCCTATACAATTGCAACACTTTCGGTTTCACGCTTACCAATTATATGATTTATATTTATGTACGGGTAAAAATTATAAACATTAGATATTAATAAAGTACACATTGAGACGAATACAACAAGATCTCACATGACTATATTTTTCCATACATATGAAACACAAAAGCGAGTTACATGAGTGATTGTGAATAGTGACAAAATTGGAAGTGTTGCAATAAAATTGGAGCGGAGGAAGTAGTTGTTATCAATAGTTACTCTCTCGAATCCTAGTAGAATAATCTTTTGAGATGTACTTTGATCTTAGTAAGTATTCTCGCATCATATTAATTACTCCTTCCGTCTCTTTTTATAAGGCACACACGATAATATTTAAGAGTAAACTTCAAATGTAACTAGTCTTTATTGTCGATGACAAATATAATAGCGCAATTTTTATTTGTCATATCATGAGATAATTTATGGTCAAAGAAAATTTCCGGAATGCGCGTGCCTTATTAAATTTATATGCAGAGAGTATATATGTTTCCTCCATTCTATAAAAACTTAAACATTTCTTACTTTTACAATTACCATTAATATCTTAAAATGCTTATTACTTAAAATTTTAGTAAGCTGATAGTTACAAAACATAGATGGATCAAGATTCATCCAATAATATTTTATATTATAGCAAATTTATTTTTCTATATTAGTTTTAAAGTATGGTCAAAGTAATGTATGTGATTAATGAAAACTAAAAGTATTTGGTCGGAAATGCAAATCTTTAGCTCTACGAAATTCAAAATCTACGCCCAAGAACCCCTTGTTTTAAAAGCCGAAAGGCTTCGATTTATACTTCCACTGTGTTTCTTAATTGCATTATTCGAATTTTGCACAAATTTTAAGAAAAAAAGGAAAAAGAAGAAAATTAGTTCCATTTATCCACTTATTTGGCAAATTTAAACTAAACAGAGGAAGTATATATAATGGTCAAACTAAAGTAATGTGTTGATATTTTGACTATATACATTGAGCTATGTTTGTCAAACTAAACTAGCATGTGCTAGGAAGCGTGCATGAGATTAAATCGAAGATGTTGCAACTATACACAATACAAGATAGACATATTGCACCAAAAGCTACTAGCATAGTAGGCACACTAAATTATCCCATTAGTGTTTGGTTCATATAGTGGTATGGGTTTGGAATTAAGAATCAAACCAAGATAATATAGGTTTGGAACTTGATACTTAATACCATGTGTTTGGTTTTATTTGGGAATGAATTTTTTTCTCTTGTTTCATACTTAGAGGTATTGGTATGAGCCATGCCACCTTCCCCCATAGGTTTCTAAACCCCATACCTTATGGGTTTGAGGTATGGGTTTATCTAATTTACTAAACAGACACTAGGTATGGGTTTTGCTCATTCTAAACTCATACCTCATACCAGAATCATATGAATCAAACGCTTTTAATTAAAAAACAAATTGAGTGTACTTGGACTATATCAAATAATATTAAACCCGTTTTCCCTTTTTTTTTTTACGGGATGTTCCCTAGTTAGCTATGAAAGTTTCTTATTACATCTTCGATTTTAGAATTTGAAAATATAAATTTTATTACACTACAAGTACATTATATATACCAAGGACCCTTGGGTCCAATGGTATGGCTTCCTATCTCCCACATGGGAGACCAAGGTTCAAATCTTGGTGGAAGCAAAATTTCAATATTGTTGGGGGAGGGGGTTTGGGGCTTGTTGGGCCTCCGGGTGAGTAGCGCATGTGTGAGCGGCCAGAGGAATTATCTTACTGCGGGTTCCGAAAGGGGGCCCAAAATAAAAGTACATTAACATTATATATGCTTAGTGAACATTATAGTGAACGTATTTCATCTAATTTCATGCAGATAAAATGCAAGGCACCAGAATGCAGCGAGGAGGGAGTGAAAGTCGTTGCTACTGACCATGCATTTACGTTCGATGCAGATTTCATCTTAAGTGCTAAAGTATATTCCAAAATGGCTAAACCGGGAAAAGAGGTGGAAATGCTCGATTGTGAATATGTGCATGTAGAGTATCAAAGAATTCCTTGCAATTTCCCTGGAAAAAATGTCATGGTTAAGGTCCATGAACATAGTTACTACCCACATTACTTAGCTTTGGTACTCTTATACCAAGGTGGGATGTATGATATCACCGCGGTTGAGATATATGAGGTACGTCTATGAGAATTAATATAACTGATAAAGTCTAATGAGAATCACAAATATATACAATTCGTGTTTTTTATCTTCTTTTATATATGTTAATTTTCAATTGCATGAGTAAATGATCACAATATATATTATCCCATCTTTTTAAAAAAAATTAATTTAATTGCATGTAGATAATAAATATATATATAAATTCATCTAACATAAAATTTTTGTTATTGAAGATATGAGATCTAAATTAGTGGTTAACTTTGAGGTACGAATGGTTCTTACATGGGTCATATCCCTATGTTATGAATTTTATCCGAATTATTGTTGTCGTCATCAACTAAATCATTATTATCATTACCATCATCATCATCATCATCATATCCGATCATAAGATAATAATAATGATTAGTATATCAATATACATAATAACATTTTAATTAGATATATACTACGTACGTTTGTGAATATAATACATAAGTTGACTAATAGGTTCAGTAGTCAATTAATAATCATGGCTAGCTATAACACATCTCAAAAATTCCTAGTAAAACTCAGCATATTTAATTACGTAATTATATCTTATAAATATAGCTATTTTTGGTTGAATACTTGAATATGTATATATATACTCCGATCCGATCCGATCCATATAGGATGCAAGCCAAGAATGGAAGCCATGTAGAAGAGCATACGGTGCCGTTTGGGACATGGAGAATCCTCCGAAAGGGGAGCTTACTGTGAGGTTCTACGCTTGCAGTGGTGGCAGCATTGAAGGAAAATGGTTTGTAGCTTCCAAACTCATCCCAACTTATTGGAAAGCTGGTCTTACCTTTCAAACTTCCATTCAACTTTCTTAATCTACTTAATTAACTACTTAGCTTGATTTTCGATCTATATATGACGACTCATATTTGGTCCCCAAAGAATTTATATTGAGTGCTTCATTTGTATATTACATTAGCTACTATTATATGTACTTTACTACGTTGTAATGAATAAAGTTGGGGATATGTATCATAATATATTATATTATCGAGCGAGGGGGTACTCTATTTTCAAGTTCGAAGCTCACTTGGGAGAGGGGTGGAATAGGATGTATTGTATGTAGGTACCTTACGAGATGATTGTACTTTATTACAATAACCATGTAATACTACTTGGTATTAGTATGCATGGATATATGTATATGATAAAATGCTTATTTGTTACTTAGCTTGCTTCCTATGTTCATAAATACTATAGTATATGATCCCTGCTTTTTATGGTAGGATGTACAATATCTTTACTTAAATTTGTCTAATTAAAAATTATGATATAAAAAATATTTTGATAATATAAGTTGCACCAATTCAACTGATAAATTTGATAGAGCTGAAAATGGGATCAGGCAACCCAATAAGGGGAGGGGAGTTCGGTCCATTTATAAGCACAAAGGAGGTTAACCAATTGTGATAGTAGGAGTAGGCTCCTCCTAAACTTTATTTATAAGGTGGTGCTTTCTCTCCTCTTTTTCCAATGTGGGACAACTCATGTGCGCACAAAGAAATATGGGTCCAACACTCCCCCTCACTATGGATGGCAGTAGGGCGGGTCAAGTAGAAGACCCACCCCATCCCCGCCCAAGTGGGGCGGGGATGGGTCTAGGTTTGGCGGGGATGGGGCGGGAATGGGGAGTAAAATCATACCCGCAATGGGTGGTGGAGCGGGTGTGGATTTTATGTTATACCCGCCCCATCCCCGCCCTCCCCGCTCTATGCCCGCCCATCCCCACATATTTATTATTAAAATTCTATTCATATACTTATATTATTAATAATTTTATCTTGCAAAATATAAATATATGGGTATGAAGTGGGTACAAAGCGGGTGCAGGTACCCATGCGGGTGATGGGGCCCGGATGTGTTTAAATCCGTACCTGTTGGGGCGGAGATGGGTCAAGAATTTTTCCCCGCAACTGATGGTGGGGCGGGGATGGGAATTTTATGCGGGTGCGGGTGTGGATGTACCATCCTACGCACCTGCCCCGCCCAATTGTCATCCCTACCCCTCACATGTGAGTGTCCTGTGATACCATGATAAATTTGATAGAACTGAAAATGGGCTTAAGCAACCCAATAAGGAGGAGGAGAGTTTGGTCCACTTACAAGCCCAAAGGAGGTTCAATACTAAAACCAATTGGCAATAGTAGGAGTAGCTCCTCTAGCTTTATAAGGTGGTACTTTCTCTCCTCTTTCTCCAATGTGGGACAACTCACATGTGCACAATAAATATGGGGTTCAACATCAACGCATGCATAATCTCACATGATAATATTTTAATTTGTATGTTAGTAGAAATGTTAGAAAATTATAAATTTCAAAATGCAGGAGTGTTACTCTTAGGTCATAGAATATATCCAAACGAGAACAACAAAAAGAAATTATTTAATTCGAAAGGAGGAAGAGCAACCAAGAGCACTGGAGGGAGTTGTTATGAAAAATAAAGATAGCTTCATCGACCAATTAGCATCGGACATGTGGCCATTGAAGCAGCACTTGACATATTAAAAAAACTGAAAAAAGTATGTGCAAGATTTTTTTTTTTTGACAAGAGGTGACTAATAGAACTCTCTTACTCTTTCCTTGTTTTAACAGCAAGATCATGAGCTCTAGAGACTTCATTTCTCTTAACATGAACGCAGCTAATGTACTCCATATCTAAGGCTAATTAACGAATGTCTTCCAATATCTGCTTAATTTCTTTTGGAGCTTTATTCCCATCTTGTAGGGCAATTACCACTTCCCTGCAGTCCGATTTTATAGCTAGCATTCTGATTTTCTCTTTCCAGTTTCTTATGCAATGGTATATAGCTAGAGCTTCCGTCTGTATAGTTGTATGAGCCAAAACTTTTATTGCTTCTCCATTGTTTCTGCTACCCTTTTCCATCCAAGCAATCACAGCTTCCCAATCTGCTGAATCTTCATTCTTCTTTCGGTTCTTCTTTTTCCATGACCCATCCACTTGAACACATGTAATTGAGCTACTACTGATTGTTCCTCTACTCCAGGAACAGGCTTGCTTCCCTTGTTCTTTGGTATCTTTGTTGTTGTTGTTTCTCTGTCTGAATATGACTAGTCTACCATTCATTTCTTGAAAGATTTCCATGCATGGCTTTGACAGGATTAGGAGTGGCATTCCTAAAGATGATTTCAGTCCTATGTAACCAAATAGCCCAAAGAGTGCTAATGAATGGGTCCTCATCACTTGTGTATTGTTGGTTATAATCATTCTCCCTTCTTTTGCAAAGCAAATTAAGAAATTTTTTTATCCAATCCCCTATTGGGATGATGTTACTCGTGATTGTTTGATACCAAGCGTAGTTAACCAAATCTTGATATGGTTACAATCTCTGAAGAGATGCTCCATGGTTTTAGTACCAGAGTTGCAAAGTTTGCACTTTTTGTCAACCTGGATGTTTCTTTTCCTTAGATTGTTGGCTACTGGTATGGCATTGTTGATGATTTTCCAAATGAAAATCTTCCATTTTGGAAAGATGTTGAGGTTCCAAATTTTCTTCCAGATTTTATCCTTGATCAACTCCAAATTATTATTTTTTTTCTGTATTGCCCAATAGCCTGATTTTCTAGAGTATTTACCGTTACTATCCAGACTCCATTCAAACAGATCCTCTTTACTATGACCGGGCAAAGGAGTAGCCATGATTTTTTTTGCATCTTCTCTGTTGAAGTTGCTCCAAATGATGGAAGAATTCCATTGACTGTTAGTAATAAGGTCTGACACTTTTGAGTTTTGGAATGTGCGATTAATCGCGTTTTCTGAGATGTTGATCTTGCTATTTCCCACCCACCAGTCTGCTGAAATATTTGTGTCTTTACCATCTCCTATTCGTTTCTTAAACCAGGAGTTGACCTCAAGAGAAGCTTTGGTCATGCTTCTGTAAGCATATGAACAACTTTTAGGAATCAAACCTTTTAAACCTGAAGTAAGGGGGTCCTTCTTGTATTTTGCCTTATAGATTCTATTGATTAAGGAGCCTTTGGAGTTATAGATTCTCCAAGCCTGCTTGACAAGAAGAGCTTTGTTGCTAAATTCCATATTCTTGAACCTTAAGCCTCCATCTTCTTTATGTTTTTCCAAAAGCAAACGCTTCCTTCAGTATATGGGCTTAATGTCTTTTGAAGAGCTCCACCAGAACCTTAGAAGAATGGAGTTGATTTCCTTTGACACTTTTTTAGGCAAAATATATATGGAGAGAATATGAGAGGCCATGGTAGTAAGGATAGCATTAATAAGGATTACCTTTGAGCTGGGAGAAAGGTGAATGAACTTCCAAGAGTGGATTTTATCTTTAATTTTGGAGATAATAGGATTGAAAGCTGTAGTTTTCCTAGCATCAAGTTCTATAGGGCACCCTAGATAATTACCAAATGAGCTTGTACTTTTCATACCCAGGGGTTTTCTCATTAGAGAACAAAATCTCCTTGGTGTGTTAGGGCTGAAGAGCACCAATGATTTTTCAGTGTTAATGAGTTCTCCTGAATAGTCACAAAATTCTGCCAAGATTTCTTTGAGTTTCCAGCAAACTCTTGGGATGCCTTTGAAGAAAAAAAGAGCGTCATCAGCGAAGAACATGTGTGATTGATGTGATGCTTTTATATAGTGTTTTTCCCCCTGTATTTGAGCTAAAATGTGTATCAATGGTGCTCTTAGGAGCCATTTTATGCTAACTCTCTCCATCTAGTTGTGGTTTTCTATTTTGTGTCTGATTTGCAGGTTTTAGGGAGTTATCTCCCTATTTTCCGCTGTTATCCGACCATTACAATAGAATGGAGAAGTTCGAAGGCATTTATGATGAGTTCCGGGGTCCCGAGAATACTTTCCGAGGCCTTGGACAAAAGAAGAAGTGAAGCCTTGGCGTCTGAAGCCAAGGAAGGAAGCATCGGGCTTCAGCCCGATGGCATCGGGCTCAATAAGCCCGATCGGGCGTTAGTTGCCATTGGATCAAGTTGTTGCGGGCCCGATCGGGCGACGTTGCCCGGTCGTTGTTTCGGTGTCCAGCCCGATCGGGCGAGATGACCCGATAGCCTCGGGGCGTGTTCGTGGGCGAGAGTGTTCGAAGGCTGCCTGCTCACGAGTCTTGCGCGCTAATGAGCCGGGCATGGCCCGATACCATCGGGCGAGGGCCGGCAAAGATCCGGGCGCTAGGAGAGCGTGCATACGCATGAAGCTGGCTGGCGAGCCGAGCGCCGAACATCGGCATGGCCCGACTTCATCGGGCGAGGCCGCCCCGACCTCATCGGGCGTGGTCTGCTTTAAGTGCTGCTACTATTTTTTTGTGCCCGACTTGATCGGGCTTGGTTGGCCCGATCGGGCTTCTCTCCGCGCGCGCTCATTTAATGATTTCGGGCTACTTAGTATAAATAGAAAAAGTTAGAACATCTTTGTTTGATCTTGTTTTTTTAGTCATTATTTCTCATAGTTTCTCTCAAGAACCCTAGCTTTTTACTACTCTTCATTGTGATTCAAGATTGAACCTTTGGATTATTCGCAAGTTTAATATAGTTCATTAATTTGGTAATCTTCTTCCTTGTTCTTTTCATTATTATTTGCTTCTCTATTATTGATTAGATTAGTTTCTTAGTTATTTGCAATAGTTCAAAGTATGGATTTTTATATGGAATTTGTTATTGTTTTCTTAAGCATGAGTGAGTAGTTTTATGTCTAGGATTGTGGGGATCTATGTATGCAATGAAAGATTGATAGATTAGTATAATTACCCTTTATTTCAATTGTTTCTGTGATTGAATCGTTCATGCTAGATTTATGAATTAGGCCTCGATTTGTATTTCTACTATCGCAATATTGAATGCGCTTCGAGAGGAGAGATTTCGTATAGGCTTTCAATCATTAGGCATAGTGATCCTTGACCATGCGAGAGCGGCTAGGTGATCTTTGAGGGAGGTAATGTTCGAGAGAAATTACATGTGCCCTAGATAAATTGACTTTTGGGTGATTATTATTCGTCTCTGATTTCCCGAATTGTATGCATAGTGATCCATAATCCTAGTTCTTTATCAATTGATTATTATCTTCATATTTAGTTCTATCATTTGCCTATTAGTTTAGTCACACACCAATTTTCATCAGATTTAGTTAGTATAATATTAGAATTCAGATACAATAATATAACTTTCTCCCTGTGGATTCGATCCTGACTTCCCTGACTACTTGTTAGTGGACTTTAGGTTATTTTTGATAAGGTGATACGACTTTAGCCTGTCAAATTTTGGCGCCGTTGCCTGGGAGACGGTTTATTTTTATTTTGTCTGAATTATAATATTACACTATCCTCTACTCCAAAGAACATTTGTTCTTTGGAACATCTCACGTTTGTTTTAGTGTTTTTAGTGTATGAGTAGGAAATTGAAATCCCCAAATCTTATTCCATTTGACCCGGAGATTGAAAAGACTGCTCGTCGACTCAAAAAGACAACTAAGCAAACCAAGTTGTCTGCAGGGACACCCTCCCAAAAGGCACCTTCTCCACCATCCTCACCACAACCTATTATCCGCCTCACCTATTACTGCTAGAATGGGTGACGAAGCAAAACCGACCTTCAGAGATTATGCACAACCATCTCCTGATAATGTGCCCACTGAGGTACGGTTGCCTACTATTGCTGCTGCAAACTTTGAAATTAAGTCTCATGTTCTGAATATGGTTCAGAATAACCGGTTCTTAGGGTTACCATCGAAGACCCAAATCGGCACTGCAGCCGATTTTTACAATGTTGTGCTACTCAGAAGCAAGCTGGTGTTACTGCTGATGAGATGAAACTCATCTTATTTGGTTTTTCTCTGCGCGACAAAGCTCTATTTTGGTATAATAAGCTGCCTTCCACCATCACCACCTGGGCCGAGCTCTCAAAGATTTTTCTCATCAAGTGGTACCCTTACCAAAAGACTGAGATATGCGTCATGAGATAGTGACTTTCACCCGGGATCCCGGAGAGTCACTATATGAAGCTTGGGAAAGATTCAAAGATCTGCAGCGTCTTTGCCCCCATCATGGTTTTGACAAGTGGTATCTGTGCCACATTTTCTACACTAGAGTTGATGCAGATACGAGACGGGTAATTGATGGAGCAGCAGGTGGTTTTTTCATGGATAAAGCTGTAGACGAAGGGCATGAACTTCTGGAGAAACTCGCTTCTCACCAAGCGTCTACTATTCGTTCCTCTATGACAAAGGGAGGTAAACATGATGTTGAAGCCATTTCTTTACTGACCGGACAACTAGCTGCTCTTCACCAAAAGATTGATTCTTTGAAGCTAGGTAACAATTCCTCTCCTCATATGAGTGTCAATGCTATGGCTAGTGTTTACGGGTACAATGCTTTCATCCGTGACGCTTGTGGGATAGGCTGGACATAACTCTCTAGAGTGCCCCTCTCTCTCACATTCTAGTGAGCCCGTGCACGCATTACAGTCACCACACAAGCCCCAGTTTGATCCCTACTCCAATACATATAATCCTGGGGTGCGAGATCATCCAAATCTTTCGTATAGGAGTAATAACGTGATGAATCCGCAACAACAACATTACCCTCAACAACAACAATATCAACCACAAGCTCCTCCTGGTTATCGAGAGAACTCGGTTTCAACAAAGCATCATTCTACACCACCTCCACCGGCGCCTATTGCCGAACTCAAAAGTTTAATGTTGCGGATGCGAAAGGTATTATTTCCTTTCAAGCGGATACCAGTGTCTCAATTTGAGAGCCCGCATGCTCGAGAATAAGCCGCAAGGGACACATAATAAGATGTTGGAGTCGGGAAAATAGCTCGGGGCCGGTTCGTCCGCTAATAGGCCATCCGGGTCCTTGCCGCAACCAATGCAACCTAGGGACACTGCCAATGCTATCACCCTTCGCAATGGAATGCGAGACGATACTCAGGCAATGCTAGAGGTGGAATCACCAAAACCACAAGGAGTGCCCGAGGATGCTGAACCTCAAGTAGAGCAAGGAGCCGACAAGACTCAAGGAGGTGACTAAGGAGAAAACTGTGCCTCCGGTGATCAAGTTACCATTCCCTGAGCGGATGCTCAAGAAGAAACTCGACCACCAGTATGGTAAGTTTTTAGAGGTGGTAAAGAATCTGCAGGTAACAGTTCCTTTTACTGAATTATTAAATCAAGTGCACGCTTATTCTAAATTTTTGAAAGAAGCTGTTGATGAGGAAGCGGACTCTCAATGAAGTGGAGATCGTGGCTTTTACTGCTGAATGCGGCGCTCTTCTACAAAACCGAGTCTCCACCTAAATTGAAAGATCCAGGGAGTTTTTCCATCCCCGTCACATTGGCACCATATTTATTGACAAAGCTTTATGTGATTTAGGTGCCAGTGTGAGTGTCATGCCTCTTTCTATCTGTAAGCAACTGAACATGGGTGAATTAACATGTACTACCATTACTCTGCAAATGGATGACCGTTCTGTGAAATACCCCCTAGGTATATTAGAGGACGTTCCTGTTAGAGTAGGTAAATTCTTTATCCCTGTGGACTTTGTTATATTAGACATGGTCGAAGACACTCAAACACCCATTATCCTTGGGAGACCTTTCCTCCATACTGCTGGGGCGGTGATAGATGTTAAGAGTGGGAAACTGACACTAACTGTGGGGGATGATAAGGTCATGTTTAGCCTAAACAATGCACCTAAAAGCTCAATGTTAGAGGAGTCATGTTATAGAGTTGATATTTTAGATGAACCGATCCATGATTGCCTGCCTTACCCCCTCTCCCGTGCTATTTCACATGATGTGCTTGTCGAGTCTATTGCAGGTGATGAGCATTTTTTAAAGGTCTTACAGACTCACAAAAAGACCATTGGCTATAGCACTGATGACTTGACAGGAATCCACCCTGATCATAATGAGCACCGCATTCATCTACAAGAGGACCACCACACTAGCATTCTAGTTCAACGCGGGTCGCAAGAGGTGGTCCAACATGTGGCTACTAAACTTCTCGATCCAGGCGATGGGCGGGCGTCGTCCATGTCCCTTTCCTTTCCCTTGTTGCAATGAGGCCATTGCCAAGTTCAGCTTGGGGGAGGATTTCTGTAAGTATTAGTAGTGTTTATCTTTTTGTTTTTTTTTTTTTTTTAGGATAATTAAGTTAGTTTAATCGCTTTGAAAAAAATTGAAAAATCACAAAAAAAATGAAATATTGCTGAAAAAAAAAACACAAAAATACGAGTTGAATTCGAATAGTTTGATTGCTTCCCTGTGCCCCGAACTTGCTTTGAAAAAAAAAAATGATTTAACTCATTATACTGGATAGTTGGGCATTTGTGATTGAGACGTTGTGATGTGATCTTTAACTGCCTTGATCTTGAGTGAATTTTGATGATAAAGTGCCTATTTTAACTGCATGCTTGAATTGGTTAGATTGTGAGGATTCATTCTAGCCCTCGGATTTATCTCTATATCCGATATATTCTTGTGTGTTAGTTCCTCGTAGCATTCTTATCTTGGTTTTGGCCTTGTACTCGTTGAGTTCTAGTAACTTTAGGCATGTGCTGTGATAGAGGCGTTCATTCGTCTAATTTTAAGCCTCAGAGTTGTTTAATGAATTTTTCCCCCTAGCCCCGCTGAGCCTAATGACTTATTTTTGGATCTATATTAAGCCACATTACACGCCTTGAGCCTTTGCAATGATTATTGTCCCTAGCCTAGCTTGGGGGAGCATTTGTTAAGTTTATATCATATTGTGTGGTTGATTCCGTAGGGCGGTTGGAAAATAATGATATGGTTGTACAAAGAAAAGAAAGAAAGAGAAAAAAATTTGATAGTGAAAAATCTGAAAAATTTCTATGATCTTCATTCGGTAACTATCAAATGTGTTGGAAATTATGTTGAAAATGACAATTGTTGGTTGGTTCGTGAAATTTCAAAAGTTGGTTATTATCTTGGTTAAGTTGTTGATGCCATGGGAGTTGTTTCTACCACACCTAGTCCTACTAGTTTTTGGCTTGCTCCCCTTTCTTGGCTTTTCCACCACATTTCCTAAATAATTTCCGTACCTTTACCCGAGCCCCATTACAACCCTGAAAAAGACCTTTTGAGCACGTGTTTGATTGTTTATTGGAATAATATTGAGTCAATTTGCCAAAGTCGAAGATTAAGTCTGTTATTTGAGTCGACCTGATTAGGATGAGCGATATTATACCTTTCTAAACACATGAGAGTGTGAGTGGGAAGGGCTATTATGGTTGGGTTGGTGAGCGATCGGGCACATATTTTGCCTGCCACAAAATTGAGAGGAGTGACACCACGGTGAGCACCTTTCCAAGATTTGCATGATATGTAGGGCAGCTGCGTTTGATGGTTTACTTAAGTGATTGGTAGTCAGGTGATCTGAGCAACTGAACTTGAATTTTGCTTGCTTGAATGATTTTGAGTTGGAAATAATTGAGTTTAAACTTTTCCATCTGAGGGGTGAAGCAATCCTATTCTTATTCCTGCTATGCTTTTCTTGAGGACAAGCAAAGGTTTAGCTTGGGGGAGTTTGATGTGATGCTTTTATATAGTGTTTTTCCCCCTGTATTTGAGCTAAAATGTGTATCAATGGTGCTCTTAGGAGCCATTTTATGCTAACTCTCTCCATCTAGTTGTGGTTTTCTATTTTGTGTCTGATTTGCAGGTTTTAGGGAGTTATCTCCCTATTTTCCGCTGTTATCCGACCATTACAATCGAATGGAGAAGTTCGAAGGCATTTATGATGAGTTCCGGGGTCCCGAGAATACTTTCCGAGGCCTTGGACAAAAGAAGAAGTGAAGCCTTGGCGTCTGAAGCCAAGGAAGGAAGCATCGGGCTTCAGCCCCGATGGCATCGGGCTCAATAAGCCCGATCGGGCGTTAGTTGCCATTGGATCAAGTTGTTGCGGGCCCGATCGGGCGACGTTGCCCGGTCGTTGTTTCGGTGTCCAGCCCGATCGGGCGAGATGGCCCGATAGCCTCGGGCGTGTTCGTGGGCGAGAGTGTTCGAAGCTGCTGCTCTGAGTCTTGCGCGCTAATGGCTGGCATGGCCCGATACCATCGGGCGAGGCAGCCCGACAGCATCGGGCGCTAGGAGAGCGTGCATACGCATGAAGCTGCTGCTGAGCTGAGCGCTGAACATCGGCATGGCCCGACTTCATCGGGCGAGGCTGCCCGACCTCATCGGGCGTGGTCTGCTTTAAGTGCTGCTACTATTTTTTTGTGCCCGACTTGATCGGGCTTGGTTGGCCCGATCGGGCTTCTCTCCGCGCGCGCTCATTTAATGATTTCGGGCTACTTAGTATAAATAGAAAAAGTTAGAACATCTTTGTTTGATCTTGTTTTTTTAGTCATTATTTCTCATAGTTTCTCTCAAGAACCCTAGCTTTTTACTACTCTTCATTGTGATTCAAGATTGAACCTTTGGATTATTCGCAAGTTTAATATAGTTCATTAATTTGGTAATCTTCTTCCTTGTTCTTTTCATTATTATTTGCTTCTCTATTATTGATTAGATTAGTTTCTTAGTTATTTGCAATAGTTCAAAGTATGGATTTTTATATGGAATTTGTTATTGTTTTCTTAAGCATGAGTGAGTAGTTTTATGTCTAGGATTGTGGGGATCTATGTATGCAATGAAAGATTGATAGATTAGTATAATTACCCTTTATTTCAATTGTTTCCTGTGATTGAATCGTTCATGCTAGATTTATGAATTAGGCCTGATTTGTATTTCTACTATCGCAATATTGAATCTGCTTCGAGAGGAGAGATTTCGTATAGGCTTTCAATCATTAGGCATAGTGATCCTTGACCATGCGAGAGCGGCTAGGTGATCTTTGAGGGAGGTAATGTTCGAGAGAAATTACATGTGCCCTAGATAAATTGACTTTTGGGTGATTATTATTCGTCTCTGATTTCCCGAATTGTATGCATAGTGATCCATAATCCTAGTTCTTTATCAATTGATTATTATCTTCATATTTAGTTCTATCATTTGCCTATTAGTTTAGTCACACACCAATTTTCATCAGATTTAGTTAGTATAATATTAGAATTCGAGATACAATAATATAACTTTCTCCTGTGGATTCGATCCCGACTTCCCGACTACTTGTTAGTGGACTTTAGGTTATTTTTGATAAGGTGATACGACTTTAGCCTGTCAAATTTTGGCGCCGTTGCCTGGGAGACGGTTTATTTTTATTTTGTCTGAATTATAATATTACACTATCCTCTACTCCAAAGAACATTTGTTCTTTGGAACATCTCACGTTTGTTTTAGTGTTTTTAGTGTATGAGTAGGAAATTGAAATCCCCAAATCTTATTCCATTTGACCCGGAGATTGAAAAGACTGCTCGTCGACTCAAAAAGACAACTAAGCAAACCAAGTTGTCTGCAGGGACACCCTCCCAAAAGGCACCTTCTCCACCATCCTCACCACAACCTATTATCCGCCTCACCTATTACTGCTAGAATGGGTGACGAAGCAAAACCGACCTTCAGAGATTATGCACAACCATCTCCTGATAATGTGCCCACTGAGGTACGGTTGCCTACTATTGCTGCTGCAAACTTTGAAATTAAGTCTCATGTTCTGAATATGGTTCAGAATAACCAGTTCTTGGGTTACCATCCGAAGACCCAAATCGGCACTGCGGCGATTTTTACAATGTTGTGCTACTCGAAGCAAGGCGGGTGTTACTGCCGATGAGATGAAACTCATCTTATTTGGTTTTTCTCTGCGCGACAAAGCTCTATTTTGGTATAATAAGCTGCCTTCCACCATCACCACCTGGGCCGAGCTCTCAAAGATTTTTCTCATCAAGTGGTACCCTTACCAAAAGACTGCAGATATGCGTCATGAGATAGTGACTTTCACCCAGGATCCTGGAGAGTCACTATATGAAGCTTGGGAAAGATTCAAAGATCTGCAGCGTCTTTGCCCCCATCATGGTTTTGACAAGTGGTATCTGTGCCACATTTTCTACACTAGAGTTGATGCAGATACGAGACGGGTAATTGATGGAGCGACGGGTGGTTTTTTCATGGATAAAGGCGTAGACGAAGGGCATGAACTTCTGGAGAAACTCGCTTCTCACCAAGCGTCTACTATTCGTTCCTCTATGACAAAGGGAGGTAAACATGATGTTGAAGCCATTTCTTTACTGACCGGACAACTAGCTGCTCTTCACCAAAAGATTGATTCTTTGAAGCTAGGTAACAATTCCTCTCCTCATATGAGTGTCAATGCTATGGCTAGTGTTTCTGGGTACAATGCTTTCATCTGTGACGCTTGTGGGATAGCTGGACATAACTCTCTAGAGTGCCCCTCTCTCTCACATTCTAGTGAGCCCGTGCACGCATTACAGTCACCACACAAGCCCCAGTTTGATCCCTACTCCAATACATATAATCCTGGGGTGCGAGATCATCCAAATCTTTCGTATAGGAGTAATAACGTGATGAATCCGCAACAACAACATTACCCTCAACAACAACAATATCAACCACAAGCTCCTCCTGGTTATCAGAGAACTCAGTTTCAACAGCATCATTCTACACCACCTCCAGACCCAGCTATTGCTGAACTCAAAAGTTTAATGTTGCAGATGCGAAAAGGTATTATTTCCTTTCAGCGTATACAGTGTCTCAATTTGAGAGCCCGCATGCTCGAAATAAGCTGCAAGGGACACATAATAAGATGTTGGAGTCGGGAAATAGCTCAGCTGGCCAGTTCGTCTGCTAATAGGCCATCTGGGTCCTTGCCTTCGCAACCAATGCAACCTAGGGACACTGCCAATGCTATCACCCTTCGCAATGGAATGCAGTACGATACTCCGGCAATGCTAGAGGTGGAATCACCAAAACCACAAGGAGTGCCTGAGGATGCTGAACCTCAAGTAGAGCAAGGAGCTGCAGACAAGACTAAGGAGGTGACTAAGGAGAAAACTGTGCCTCCGGTGATCAAGTTACCATTCCCCGAGCGGATGCTCAAGAAGAAACTCGACCACCAGTATGGTAAGTTTTTAGAGGTGGTAAAGAATCTGCAGGTAACAGTTCCTTTTACTGAATTATTAAATCAAGTGCCTGCTTATTCTAAATTTTTGAAAGAACTGTTGATGAGGAAGCGGACTCTCAATGAAGTGGAGACTGTGGCTTTTACTGCTGAATGCAGCGCTCTTCTACAAAACCAGTCTCCACCTAAATTGAAAGATCCAGGGAGTTTTTCCATCCCCTGTCACATTGGCACCATATTTATTGACAAAGCTTTATGTGATTTAGGTGCCAGTGTGAGTGTCATGCCTCTTTCTATCTGTAAGCAACTGAACATGGGTGAATTAACATGTACTACCATTACTCTGCAAATGGATGACCGTTCTGTGAAATACCCCCTAGGTATATTAGAGGACGTTCCTGTTAGAGTAGGTAAATTCTTTATCCCTGTGGACTTTGTTATATTAGACATGGCCGAAGACACTCAAACACCCATTATCCTTGGGAGACCTTTCCTCCATACTGCTGGGGCGGTGATAGATGTTAAGAGTGGGAAACTGACACTAACTGTGGGGGATGATAAGGTCATGTTTAGCCTAAACAATGCACCTAAAAGCTCAATGTTAGAGGAGTCATGTTATAGAGTTGATATTTTAGATGAACCGATCCATGATTGCCTGCCTTACCCCCTCTCCCGTGCTATTTCACATGATGTGCTTGTCGAGTCTATTGCAGGTGATGAGCATTTTTTAAAGGTCTTACGAGACTCACAAAAAAGACCATTGGCTATAGACCGATGACTTGACAGAATCCACCCCGATCATAATGAGCACCGCATTCATCTACAAGAGGACCACCACACTAGCATTCTAGTTCAACGCGGGTCGCAAGAGGTGGTCCAACATGTGGCTACTAAACTTCTCGATCCAGGCTGATGGGCGGCTGCTGTCCATGTCCCTTTCCTTTCCCTTGTTGCAATGAGGCCATTGCCAAGTTCAGCTTGGGGGAGGATTTCTGTAAGTATTAGTAGTGTTTATCTTTTTGTTTTACTGTTTTTTTTTTAGGATAATTAAGTTAGTTTAATCGCTTTGAAAAAAATTGAAAAATCACAAAAAAAATGAAATATTGCTGAAAAAAAAACACAAAAATACGAGTTGAATTCGAATAGTTTGATTGCTTCCCTGTGCCCCGAACTTGCTTTGAAAAAAAAAATGATTTAACTCATTATACTGGATAGTTGGGCATTTGTGATTGAGACGTTGTGATGTGATCTTTAACTGCCTTGATCTTGAGTGAATTTTGATGATAAAGTGCCTATTTTAACTGCATGCTTGAATTGGTTAGATTGTGAGGATTCATTCTAGCCCTCGGATTTATCTCTATATCCGATATATTCTTGTGTGTTAGTTCCTCGTAGCATTCTTATCTTGGTTTTGGCCTTGTACTCGTTGAGTTCTAGTAACTTTAGGCATGTGCTGTGATAGAGGCGTTCATTCGTCTAATTTTAAGCCTCAGAGTTGTTTAATGAATTTTTCCCCCTAGCCCCGCTGAGCCTAATGACTTATTTTTGGATCTATATTAAGCCACATTACACGCCTTGAGCCTTTGCAATGATTATTGTCCCTAGCCTAGCTTGGGGGAGCATTTGTTAAGTTTATATCATATTGTGTGGTTGATTCCGTAGGGCGGTTGGAAAATAATGATATGGTTGTACAAAGAAAAGAAAGAAAGAGAAAAAAATTTGATAGTGAAAAATCTGAAAAATTTCTATGATCTTCATTCGGTAACTATCAAATGTGTTGGAAATTATGTTGAAAATGACAATTGTTGGTTGGTTCGTGAAATTTCAAAAGTTGGTTATTATCTTGGTTAAGTTGTTGATGCCATGGGAGTTGTTTCTACCACACCTAGTCCTACTAGTTTTTGGCTTGCTCCCCTTCTTGGCTTTTCCACCACATTTCCTAAATAATTTCCGTACCTTTACCCGAGCCCCATTACAACCCTGAAAAAAGACCTTTTGAGCACGTGTTTGATTGTTTATTGGAATAATATTGAGTCAATTTGCCAAAGTCGAAGATTAAGTCTGTTATTTGAGTCGACCTGATTAGGATGAGCGATATTATACCTTTCTAAACACATGAGAGTGTGAGTGGGAAGGGCTATTATGGTTGGGTTGGTGAGCGATCGGGCACATATTTTGCCTGCCACAAAATTGAGAGGAGTGACACCACGGTGAGCACCTTTCCAAGATTTGCATGATATGTAGGGCAGCTGCGTTTGATGGTTTACTTAAGTGATTGGTAGTCAGGTGATCTGAGCAACTGAACTTGAATTTTGCTTGCTTGAATGATTTTGAGTTGGAAATAATTGAGTTTAAACTTTTCCATCTGAGGGGTGAAGCAATCCTATTCGTATTCCTGCTATGCTTTTCTTGAGGACAAGCAAAGGTTTAGCTTGGGGGAGTTTGATGTGATACTTTTATATAGTGTTTTTCCCCCTGTATTTGAGCTAAAATGTGTATCAATGGTGCTCTTAGGAGCCATTTTATGCTAACTCTCTCCATCTAGTTGTGGTTTTCTATTTTGTTGTCGATTTGCAGGTTTTAGGGAGTTATCTCCCTATTTTCCGCTGTTATCCGACCATTACAATCGAATGGAGAAGTTCGAAGGCATTTATGATGAGTTCCGGGGTCCCGAGAATACTTTCCGAGGCCTTGAACAAAAGAAGAAGTGAAGCCTTGGCGTCTGAAGCCAAGGAAGGAAGCATCGGGCTTCAGCCCGATGGCATCGGGCTCAATAAGCCCGATCGGGCGTTAGTTGCCATTGGATCAAGTTGTTGCGGGCCCGATCGGGCGACGTTGCCCGGTCGTTGTTTCGGTGTCCAGCCCGATCGGGCGAGATGGCCCGATAGCCTCGGGCGTGTTCGTGGGCGAGAGTGTTGAAGGCTGCGCTGCTCGAGTCTTGCGCGCTAATGAGCCGGGCATGGCCCGATACCATCGGGCGAGGCAGCCCGACAGCATCGGGCGCTAGGAGAGCGTGCATACGCATGAAGCTGCTGCTGAGCTGAGCGCTGAACATCGGCATGGCCCGACTTCATCGGGCGAGGCTGCCCGACCTCATCGGGCGTGGTCTGCTTTAAGTGCTGCTACTATTTTTTTGTGCCCGACTTGATCGGGCTTGGTTGGCCCGATCGGGCTTCTCTCATGCGCGCTCATTTAATGATTTCGGGCTACTTAGTATAAATAGAAAAAGTTAGAACATCTTTGTTTGATCTTGTTTTTTTAGTCATTATTTCTCATAGTTTCTCTCAAGAACCCTAGCTTTTTACTACTCTTCATTGTGATTCAAGATTGAACCTTTGGATTATTCGCAAGTTTAATATAGTTCATTAATTTGGTAATCTTCTTCCTTGTTCTTTTCATTATTATTTGCTTCTCTATTATTGATTAGATTAGTTTCTTAGTTATTTGCAATAGTTCAAAGTATGGATTTTTATATGGAATTTGTTATTGTTTTCTTAAGCATGAGTGAGTAGTTTTATGTCTAGGATTGTGGGGATCTATGTATGCAATGAAAGATTGATAGATTAGTATAATTACCCTTTATTTCAATTGTTTCCTGTGATTGAATCGTTCATGCTAGATTTATGAATTAGGCCTGATTTGTATTTCTACTATCGCAATATTGAATCTGCTTCGAGAGGAGAGATTTCGTATAGGCTTTCAATCATTAGGCATAGTGATCCTTGACCATGCGAGAGCGGCTAGGTGATCTTTGAGGGAGGTAATGTTCGAGAGAAATTACATGTGACCTAGATAAATTGACTTATTGGGTGATTATTATTCGTCTCTGATTTCCCGAATTGTATGCATACTGATCCATAATCCTAGTTCTTTATCAATTGATTATTATCTTCATATTTAGTTCTATCATTTGCCTATTAGTTTAGTCACACACCAATTTTCATCAGATTTAGTTAGTATAATATTAGAATTCAGATACAATAATATAACTTTCTCCCCGTGGATTCGATCCTGACATCCCTGACTACTTGTTAGTGGACTTTAGGTTATTTTTGATAAGGTGATACGACTTTAGCCTGTCAGTGATAAAGAGGGAACGGTTCTTACTATTTTTATGCCATGAATTGTTTTTTCTTGTTGAACTTGGGAGAGATTTCGGGAGAGAACTTCCATACAAAGGATAAAGATATATGAGGAAAGAGGATCTCCTTGTCTTAGACCCGCTTTTGGATTGAAGAATTTTGTTGGCTTTCCATTCACAAGAACTGAATAAGAAACTTTAGTGATGCATTGGAGAATCCAATTGATCCAAATAGATGGGAGATTCAACTTTTTTAGGACTGCCTCTACAAAATCCCATCTTATCCTATCGTATGCTTTACTTAGATCCACTTTCATTATACCAGCATAAAGGGTTCCTTTCTTTCTGCTCTTTACCCAATTTATCACTTCATGAGCAATCAGACAATTGTCTGTCATTTGTCTCCCTGAACGAAGGCATTTTGGAACTCACTAACCATATCACCAAGAATTAGCTTTAATCTACTTACCAAAGTTTTGGAGATGATTTTATACGAAGAATTACAGAGGCTGGTTGGCCTGAAGTTGTTGACATTCTCTGGACGTTCCGTCTTTGGGATAAAAGCTATGTATGTTTTGTTTTGCTCCTTCAACAAATGACCAGAGTTGAGAAAATGGTGGACTGTTCCCAGCACATCGTTTTTAACTGATTCCCAATTTTCTTCAAAGAAGATGGGTGGAAAGCCACCCGGGCCTGGAGATTTCAGTGGTTTGGCATTGAAGGTGGCTAGCATAATTTCTTCATCTGTAAAATCTTTGTTGAGAAGGAGGAGAGATGATGTTCCTCCAAGGTCGGGAGATTTTTGAAGATAGGATCCTCAATATGAATTATGCTAGAATTCTCATTTGTGGTGTAGAGTTCCTGAAAGTGATCCAGGAATAAGAGTTTGATCTAATTTTGGTCTTGAGTCCAGTTCCCTTCTTTGTTCTTTATTAGTCTAATTTCATTTCTTGCTGCTCGAGTTTTGACACTTCTGAAGAAGTATGCTGTTGTTTGGTCCCCGAACATATCCCACCTTGATTTAGATCTTTGCCTCCAATATTTTCATTGTAACTCTGCCTTATTTTTTATATCATTCATTGAACTCATTTTGTCCATGGCATGATCAAGATTTGAGATGTTGTTCTGAACTTCAAAAGATTCTTCTTCTTGTATTTTCTGCCAATTCAGGCCTTGATCTTTCTTCTTTCTCAGGCACCAGTCTTTGGCTTCATTTAAGAAGAATTCTAATTTTCTCTGTAGTTTGAAAGCTGGGGGAACCTTGAATGTTCTTGCTCCATATATCTAGGTACATGTTTTTAATACTCGAATCAGTAAGGCACCAGCTTTCTAGCCTATACGGTCTGATCTTCTTTTGTATTGGGGGATTTATTTGTAGTAGTATAGGACTGTGATCCGAAAGCAAAATTGGAAAATTTGTTATTGAGGAATCAGGAAAAGAGTTTTTCCAGTTTGAATTGCAGAACCCTTTGTCTAGTCTTTCGAGAATCAGGTATCTTCCCTCTCTATTGTTTGTCTAGGTATAAGAAACTCCATGAAAGGGAATGTTTAAAAGCTTATGATTCGTTTTCCATTTTGAGAAATCATTTGCTCCACTAAGCTTATTATTCCCCCCCCTAACTTTTCTTTTTGATGCTCTACTTGATTGAAGTCTCCAATTAGTGCCCAGTTGCCTCGGTGAGAGATAATCAAGGTAGATAATTCCTCCCACACATTTCTTCTACCAATAATGACAGGGGAACTGTAGACAAATCTTAGGTAGTTTTCATTGCCATTAGGGAGATTGACATTACAAACTATTACATTTTTGGAAGCGGAAATAAGAGACACTACTAAACTCTTGGGCCAGCACAAAAACAACCCACCCTTGTTTCCCTCTGAGTTAAACCCCGTACAGTTAGAATATCCAAGCCTACTAAAGAAAGGTTCAAGAACATCAACACTACACTTTGTTTCTGATAAAAAGATAAAATCTAGCTTGCACTTATTAGCCAAATTCCACATAAAAGAGTGTAGGGGGAGGAATTTGAACTCAACCCCCTACAGTTCCAGCTGAGTAAAATATTAAGCCTGAAGTAGTTGTTGAAGACTTTTCTCCTTCATCATTCTGATTTATTCCGAAAACAAGTTTGTTCTTTCCTTTGCAATATTTTTGAATTTTCATCCTCTTGTTGGAAGACAGAGACAGAATTGATTCGGAATCAGAAACAGAGTAGTTCAGATCTGGGATTTTGACTGTTGCTTAGTCTGAGAGACTTTTCTCCTGTTTAACCA
This sequence comes from Beta corolliflora, assembly GCA_947648045.1. NCBI lineage: Eukaryota > Viridiplantae > Streptophyta > Magnoliopsida > Caryophyllales > Amaranthaceae > Beta > Beta corolliflora. The sequence goes on along the minus strand of CANSZD010000756.1, from coordinate 1,649,785 downwards.
TGTTCAAAGCTAGGAACCCTACTGGAGCCCAATCTTTTATTCTCTCATACTCTTCCCTTCTTTTCTTCATATTTGCTCTGGGGAAGTATTTGTAGTAAGGATCTTCCGAAACCTTGAATTTAATTAGAGGCTTGATTTCTTGAATTGGGACTTTATTCAAATCCTCTTAAATGCCCAACGATTTGGTCGATCCTCTTGGAAGTTTGAGTATGCAGAAGCAAAGGAGTTGAGCGAATCAGGTGATGCAAGAGGGGGTGGTGAATTGGGAAGGGTTTTTGTGAGATTGAAGGGTTGTTTTGTTTTAGGAGTGGGCCCAATTTGGGCTGATGAATTTGTGGAATTGAGTAAAATTTCTTCTTGGGCTTCAGAGTTAGAGTTTTGGGCTTTTTGGGCTAAGAAATGTTTGACAACTTGGCCCAATTCATCCCAATAATCTTCAAACTGGAGGTTGTCGTTACTTGGATTAGTTGGGTAGTAGGGCTTTTCATTTGGTAACAGTAAAGGGTCAACTGGCCGAACGCTTGGCCCATCTCTCGCAAAGGTTTTGTGATTGGGTTTGGATAGTGTTTGGGCTTGCTAACATTGGGCTTTGGGAAAAAGGAGAATTTGTTTCACTAAAAATGTTGTTCACTTCCAGATAATTAATGGACCCATATAGGATAAACGGGTCTGTAAAAGGGTCAGAGGGGAAGTAAAATCTATTACCATTGATGTTCACGTTGTTGAAAAGGTTGGCGAGGTTGACCTCGTTCGAAGCTTCAAACCCTTCTTCCTCCCAGTCAACATTATCCATAGGGTACACTAAACTTTTTTTGTTGACTTTTTCTGAGAGGAGTGAAAGTGGGTTAAACGCCATTAGTGGAATATTACTAGAAGTGGGGTTGAAATGATGAAGATGAGAATATCTCTTTTCCGATGGAAGGTGTCTTAAGTAGAGGAGAAGGTGGTTGGAATAGCTTGAGTTCATTAAACGAAGTGAGAGTTAAGGGAAATTGTTAAGAAGGCTTTTCATGAGAATAAGTATCAGAAGGATTTTTTTCCAGATTATGTCAACCCTATCTTTGAAAAATATGTCATTCGTCGGGTAAAATACCATAGAGTCCTTGTTCAAGGACAGATTGTGAAGGGTATTTGAGTAAAACACTCGGCTTTCATAAAGAAGGGGGTTGAGAAGATAATTACCTGGATGAAGAATTGAATTCTTGGGGGTAGAGTAGTTGAGCCCAGGCAATAATAAATTTTGCCTTAAAGAATTCACTTGCCTTTTCCTCTTCTCACTCCTCTCTCGGCGCGTGCAAGATGAACCTTGAGCTTCCCGTTTGTAACTGAGACTGTTTAGGAACCCAAAAATAAAAAATTTCGGACTGATAACGATGTTGAATTGAAGAATTTTTTGATGCTTTGACTTTCAATTGTTAGAACTTTCTTTCTGGTCCTTAATTTTTCTCTTTCCGCAACTCGAACATGGATCTCTGTTTGGACCTTCATGATTTCTGCTATTGTGTTGATCTGCTTCCCTATGATCTTCCTAGCTTGGGTTATTTTCATTGTTCTCCATTTGTCCATCTCCTGGTCCTTCTGAATCACCTGAATTATCTGAAGAATCTCCACCTTCATCTTCATCTTCTGATAGTGTTATTTCTGAAGGACTATCACCTTCTTCGTCTCTTTTCCATGAGTAGTCAACCAGATTGACACTTGTAGTTCTATTTCTTTCGACTCTCTTTAGGCCTATCAACTTGTTCGTGAACAGAGGGGAGAATGTTTGAGACACATGAGGCTGGTTTATTCCTTGATGGATATTATCCATCACAATTTGAAAATGTCTTTGAGCTATGATGGCCTATCCTCCTACATTTTGAGCAGTACACAAATACTTCCTCATATCTAAAGTCAACCCAATCAGGCTCTCCATTTTGGGAATCAAAGTAAAAACCAGGTACTAAGGGATTGTTGACAGGGATGACTACTTTGGCTCTAATGAAGTCCTTAAAACCTGGGTTAGTTGACTTGTTATCAAAATACAGTACTCTCCCTATCTTCTACAATGCTCTTCTAGCTACTTGAGTTTTGTTGTACATTAGCGGAAGTCCTTTCTACTCTTACCCACATTGGGGCATGAAGAAATGTACGTGAGTGGAATGAAGCTCTTGCGTTACATTTTGTGAAAATAACTAGAGCTCCATCATAACTGGCTGACCCTAGAGCCGCTAGATTATCTCTATCTCTAGTGTCTATACAGAAAAAGAAGAATAGCTTACCAATCTTTTTGATTGATATTTCATCATGGGAAATCCACTTGAAGAGAACCCAATTTTGTATAGCTGTTTTTGGGAAATCTCGAATATCCTTCACTTTACCTATTACCGCATTTAGAAGTAGACTATCTTCGGGGAGCAGGTCTCCTTCTTGTGACGATAATTTTTGTCCCATTATTCGAAGTAGGAACGGTCCTTGTCCATGTACTACAGTACTAGATTGATTATAGGGGAATTTTCCATTTGAGGGAAGTTGCAAAGAAAGTCTTTGAAAACAAAGGAAAGTAAAGAAAAGGAGATGTGTTTCACTCTCTAGAAATTAGTTTTAGAGAGAGATGCTCTCAAGTTTTGAGAATGTGTATTTGCAAGATAATTTTGAACATATATTTTCCTTGTTATATGCATTTCAATTATTGTTACTTGAACACTGAAACATCTGATTTCCATCATCAATGGAAATTTAGTATAGGAGTTAAATTTAGTTACTAATGTTAAATGGACCTAGGTCACATTCGTTAATGGAAGAGGATTTGGACAACTTACAGATCAAAGGAGGTTTTATCCTAAAACCAATTGGAAATAGGAGGAGTACCTTTTCAACCTTATTAAGTTATTTATTTATCTTATCATGTCCAATATTTGAGACAACGCTACACTTACATATGGATTTGTTCGTAGGATCTCAACAATAAAATTGTACTCCTTTCGTCCCTAAATAGAGTTTTCATTTTTCTTTTTGTGTCTGTCCCAAATAGATTGCTCATTTCCTTATTTGGTACGAGTCCACCAATTCAAATATTATTTAGCTTTCATTTTTTATTATATTATCCACTTTCTCATAAACAAGATGACTTTTGTAAAGTGGCATATATTCTCTCTCCTTAATAAATAATCTATGAATAGTGTACCAACTTCAATTTATGATACCGATTGAAACAACTAAGGTCCCACTTATGATTTCTCCTTAATACTTGTGTTCAAAAGAAATGGAAACTTTATTTAGAGACGGAGAGAATATTCTATTATATTTCTATTTAAGTAAGGTAAAGGATCTAGATAAGATGAAGACCCTTTATCTTTATTTTTATTTTTTCTCATATGATAGAAGATTGATCCAAAAATCTAAGCAAAGGGCTGCCTATAAATGCTCCAATATTACATTGTACTTCTCCCTGCTGTCCTTCCTTTTTATATATCTTAATTGTCTTTCTCTCCAATAGGGCTAAGTAAAACTATCTGAAAACCCAACAAATCGATCCAAAACTGATCTGAATAATTGGATACCTGAACCATAAAAAATTTCGGGTCGAGTAGCCGATCCAAAATATATGTTATCAGATCAAATATGGGAACCCTTAAGATAATATTTGGTACCTAAATTTTCCGATAATCATCTATAATGCAATGAATTTGGAGACTTGCATTCAAATATGTATACATATGTATATACATATGTATACATATGTATATACATATGTATGCTCCTCAAGATTTCGAGGCCATAGAGTGCGCCACGTAGGATTGCCATGTCATCAAATTTTATTTCTATTTTTTTACAAAAATAGAGTTATACATAGATTTAAATACATACAAGGAGTTCTAGATAAGCTAAAATTAGAGTTTGGTTTTGAATGAACAACCTAAATTATTATATTATGTAAATTGTGTATAACTTTTGCTACGTAATTCGGAATATTATAATTTTTGTTCCATTGGATAGTGCTCGAAATATGCTCCGAAATAAGATTCATTTACCATATAGTTCTACAACTTATGAAATAAAGAACGCCACGTAGGATTGTCATGTCATTACTTTTTATTTTAAATATTTTAAAAAATAGAGTTCTACATATATTCACTAGTGGAAAAAAGTTCAACCGCTGAGGTTAAAACTGGGCTTACCGCTGCGGTTTTGGGCCGCAGCGGTTGGACACGCAGCGGTAGCCAAATTTTAGCTGTTGCGGTTCCGGACCGCATCAGTTAATCATTTACCGCTGCGGTTTTGCGTCAAAACCGCAGCAGTTAACTTGCGATTTTGGGTCAAAACCGCAGCAGTTAAGCAAGTTAACTGCTGCGGTTTTGACCCAAAACCGCTGCGGTTGACCACCCCAAAAACCAAAAAAAAAAAAAAATTTTTTCATTTTTTCATTATTAATAGATACAAAATCAATAGTATATATCAATACTCATTTTATTAAGCATATTATGCTCAATTGAAGCATAAGAATCCTTTACAATGTCTCTCAATGTAGCTCAACTTAGCACCCTAATGACAAAGCTTAGGTACCTTAGACTAGGAAATTTTCTGCAAGCTCTAGAACTGGGAAAAAGAAAAAAAGCTTGAGAAGCAGGTAATCCTGTCTGAGCAGTAGTCTGGTTTTGATCAGCAGCAGCTACAGCTCCTGTAGATGTGCTATCCTGGACAGTACCTAGCTGCAAGAAAAAATAAAGAAAGAAAAAAGTAATGAGAAAATACTTTGATCAGCAACATTTTAGCTACATTAAAAATGAGAGTAATCTCTGCAAAGCCAACAATAAATCTTTGGATGTGCAGTTTTCATGCAAGAAAATAGGCCATAACCATGATCCTCTATTCAAAGCATGCATCTTCTGTTAAAACAAGCATACGTTTCAGAGCATTATCTTCATCGCAAATACAAATTTATCAAGCCTAGTACACAAAGTCATATAATCAAGATCATATAACTTCGATACAATCAATACATACTTTTTTTTTGAAAATCTCTAACTCAAAATTTTTTATGTTGGTTGCTAATTTGAAGTCCAAACTCCTCAAATCTACCACACTACATTACTTCACTTCATGAATATCAACTTTGATTTAAATTACTAATCAAGCAGCGTCAATTCAAATATACAAATTCTAGAACAAGATTCTGGTTTTTCTCCATCATGCCCTGGATCCCAAAGAACAAGCCGAGAGTCTCGAGCAACTGACTGACCCATCACAACCCAACAAGATCAAAATGCCGGCTATAAACTCACAGGTTACAACGACAAACTACAAAAGATGCTTGTTGAATAAAATGAAAAGAGAAATAATTACACTGGAACACACAGCAAACTACAAAAGATGCTTGTTTTACAACATACCCACCACAAACTAATTGAAGCTTGATCAACAGAAGCAGAAAGAATGGAATTTGACAGCAAATGGAAAGTGGAGGGTTTTTTGTTCTTTTTCAAAGGACGTGCTTTTAACGGAGTTGTGTATATGATGTATAGAACCAAGAAACACGTTATAAATCGGGTATACAAATAATCACATATTTGATGAATTTCTGTTCACATTATAAAAGAACAGATTTGGAAACAAACACATTAGCCATCCCAAACATGAAAAGTGAATCAAGCCTTAAACAATGAACAAGTAAACGACCCTCTCGGCGTCAATTGGTGATTGGATGTTTTCCAAATAGACAATCTTTAGCATATAGCACATTTAAGCTAATTGTAATGAGTTTAAGTGATCTTATCAATAGAAAGGTTACTAAATTCAATCGATAAACTTAGAATAATTTCCGATAATTTCACAACCAGCATTACAGTACTAGCTAATAATAATCACCAAACTTCATCTATATATACAAACAGATGCAATCATACAACAACTGGGGACATTAAACATCAATTAAGTTCATAAATCATATTTTTTCAGAATCAAACACTATGCAACAGAATAATTAAGTTGAAGCTATGATTATATCTCTGAAAACCTAGAAAAGACCAAAAGAAAAAGGTCATTTGAAAGGAGAGAATAAAGAAGAGCGAAGAAACATACAAGCTGATAAATAGCCTTAGGAAAGAGATGGAGATGATATCCGCCATTGGAGGAGGAAAAATTAGCTTTTGAATCGAAGTGAAAATGCGCTAGAACTTTTCGATCGGGTAACGGGTTAAGTAGGAGTTGCAATAATGTCGCCCTCAACATCTCCTAATTTCCAATTGAACCAAAAAAATTCAATCAAATAACAAAACCTAATTGTCAAATCACGACATTTTTCATGGCATTTCACATCGATTTCAATTGATACATAGAAATAAGAAGTAGGAGAGAGAAACCTTGCCGGCGAGTTTTCGTTTGCGCCGGAAATGCGGAGGAGAGAGAAACTTGAAGAAAATAATCGCTCTTTTTTGGCGACGGCGGTGAATTGTGGTGAGTCCGTCTTGTTCCTGTTGCTGCCGTTGGTTTGTGTGTTGGTTCTTCTTCTTTCTATTGATGCAGTTGACTCGTTATGGAGACGGTGGAGACGGTGTTGGTTCGTTGTTGTGGAGCGATTAGGGAGGTGATAATGGTGGTTCGTTGTTGTGCGCGTTGCTGTCGATGACGGTGCTGATTCATTGTTGTGGGCATCGCTGTCGATGATGGTGGTGGATCGTTGTTGGAACAGGGAGTAGGGAGGAGGGTTTGGTGGATATTGTTCGTTGGTGGCTGGGTAATAGGGAAGGAGGGAGGAGGGTGAGAGACAACCGGATAGGGAAGAAGAGCGAAAGAACTTAGGTTTGGGGTGTGCGTTGATGGCTGGCGCCTAAATGAATAATGGGCCAATGGAAAATGTTTAGGCCAAGCAATTTTTGGGCTCCCCGTTTTGAGGCTGATTAACCGCTGCGGTTCATCGAACCAAAACGGTTAACCGAACCGAAACGGTTAACAGAGAACCGCAACGGTTTTCTGTTAACCGCTGCAGTTTTCTGGGAACCGCAGCGGTTTATGTTCCCAATTTTTCTACCCAAAATTTCGAGGATTTACCGCTACGATTCTCTTAATGACCGCAGCGGTTGTGTTGTGACATATATCGTTTTTTCCACTAGTGATTAAAATACATAAAAGGAGTTTTGGATAACGGAAAATTAGTGTTTCGTTTTGAATAAACAACCTAAATTATTATATTATGTAAATTGAATATAACTTTTACTACCTAATTCAAAACATTATAATTTTTTACCATTTAAGATCCATTTACAATATAGTTTTTGTAACACCCCTAGGTGTGCAAGAGCCCACTAGCTAGTAGATATTGTCCTCTATGGGCCCTAGCCCACAAGATTTTACTTTAAGGTGCCTAAAATCTTGGCTATCCCACATCGAAAGTTGAGGAGAATGAAGTCTTCTTTATATAAATGTGGACACCTCAATGACATAGGGAATTTTGGTCGTTGGACAAAACACCTAAGGTCAAACAACCTAACTAGACCATTAAACTAAGTAAAGTGGTAAGCAAGGGTCATTCTTCCACAAGGACTAAGGAATGCCGAAATGTATCGATAAAACAATAAGCTAAGCCGGAATCAAGTCGAAAATTGTCAATAACCAACTAAGAACTACGAAAATAACTAAATATCAAAGATAACTAAAGTTAGGAGATGGGACTAAACACCATCTAATCATGAAATAGGCATAAGAATATCAAACATAGAGATAATGCGTGAACACTACTTGAATTAGCTATTGACCCAACATAAAACTCTCATCCTACTCTCATAGGCGAAGAAATTCTCAATGACATCAAATAAGGACTCCCATCCATTACTAACATATCGCGAGGTTCAAATAAGCCCAAGTCAATAATAGAAATCAATAGGTCACACTCTCATGCCAACCTAAATCAATCTACTCCAATCCAATACAACATTCAAGTGATCAAAGAGAATGCAATATAGATTAGAAAAGCTAGACAAACAATAATTTAATCACGCAAACAAAGTTATTAAAATCGCGATTCAAATCTTAAAATCTTACGATTTTACGATTCAAAATATGGTAGACGATTCGATTCACGATTCTAGACGATTCTATACATTTCTGTTGACTAGGGAAAACCTCGCAAATTTAAATCATGCTAACAAAGAAATAATAGATATATACTGTTAGTTATTGTCAATATAGTGGGTAAACAACTATTGTTTCCAATTTTTAGGTCTTTTAACTTATAATTTTAGCATATTCAATGAAGATTGAGTGCAATATCTTGATTATACGTGTTTGTAGAATCTTACGATTCTACGATTCGATTCTACGATTCGATTCTAAATGTCGTTTCCGATTCAAACTAGAATCTCGATTTTAACAACATTGCACGCAAATCTCCAAATCCAATCTCAAATGCCCAATTCAATCATGGTTGAGTTTTCACCCAAACACTAACTCACTAACTACTCCATAAACATAAAAAGGAGAAATTTAGAGAAATTACTAACTAATAACATGATACTAAACATTAATCTAACATTATACTAAACAAAATAAATCACAAATAATTAACCCAATCGCTATTTACCGTCCGTATTTACTAAAAATCGCCCGTATTTTTTCTTTAAAATTCCCACCATACCCCTCCCTTTTTAACCTACTTTTACTCTCTCACCTCTCACACTACCACCACCCGACCACCACCACCACCACCTGACCACCACCACCACCACCACCCGACCACCACCACCACCACCACCACCACAACCACATGACCACCACAACCACCACCACCGACCACCACCACCTGGCTACCACCATCACGGACCACTGCCACCACCGGAGCACCACGAAGAATCGTCAACGCCGTCGGCCACACCGAACGGAATGTGGTTAGTTTTAAAAAATTCCGCCACCAGGTGCACGGTAACGGATGAAAATTCCATACCTCCATGGTGGTAACGGATAAAAATTCCGTTACCTCCATGGTGGTAACGGATAAAAATTCCGTTACCTCCACGGAGGTAACGGAATTTTCATCCGCTACCATGGGTTTTTCCAAAAAAAGTAACAAAAAAATTTTTTTTTACGAAAAAACCATGGTAACGGACGAAAATTCCGTTACCACCATGGTGGTAACGGATGAAAATTCCGTTACCACCATGGTGGTAACGGATGAAAATTCCGTTACCACCATGGTAGTAACGGATGAAAATTCCGTTACTATGCAAAAAAAAAATTAAATTTTTTTTTTTGAAAATATCCATGGTAACAAGATTTTCGGTGAGAGTGGTGGTGGTTGCGGTGGTTGACGCCGTGGTGGTGGTGGTGGTGGTGGTTGACGTCGTGGTGGTGGTTGCGGTGGTGGTGGTGGTGGTGGTTGCTTTGATGGGTGGGTGGTGGTTGGGGTGAGAGTGAGAGTGAGTGAGGAGTGAGAGTGAGTGAGTATACATAGGGGTAGTTTAGGAAAATCTTGAAAAAAATACGGACGATTTTTAGTAAATACGGGCAGTAAATAGTAATGCCCATAATTAAACTAGGCAATTAACAATTAATCTAAGAAAAACAATTAAAATAAAGCAATAAAAGAAGAGAGAGAGAGTAGGAAATGCTCATTGATAAATTGTTGAATCTTTAATACAAGTTGTCACCCTTGAATCTCCAAATCTTCAATCCCTCTTTGAGTTTTCTCCCTTTTTTCCCTAAACTAAGCTATGGAGGCTAATCCTCCTTAAAACCCTAAAATTATTCTAAAACTAAGAGAGGTGAGTAAAATAATACTTGGCTAAAAAACTTGACCCCTAAAAATAGAATTAAGGGTATTTATACTACTCTAATAAAAAGAGAATAAAGAAGTGGAAAAGAAAATAGAAAAAGGATAAATAAAGGGAGGTAAAAGAAAAAGGAGAAAGAAAATGAAAAATGTAAAAAAATGAAAAAGAAGAAAAACAACGAAGTGCAATAACAAAGGGGAAAAAGAAAAAGAAAGAAAAAGAGAAAAGAAAAGGATAAAAAGACCAAGGGCTGCGGTTATCTGAAAAACGCAGCCCTTAATTACAAAGGGTTGCGGTTAGTCTAAAAACCGCAGCCCATCATTACAAAGGGCTGCGGTTTAAAAAAACGCAGCCCTTAAGGTTATATTTTTCGTTTTCAATTTCCCCTTAAAAGTTCCCTCGCTTTGGCAATTCCCGCACTCACCCACCATACCGTAGCTGAATCCCCGCCTCTCTCTCTCTCTTACTCCCCTGCCTCCTCTCTCACACTCGCGCCCCTGCATCTCTCTCCGACGTCGACTGCGGTCTAGGTTTGCTCGCCGCCTCGTCGCTGTTGTTCTCCTCCTTCCCTCACTCTTCTCCTTCTTTCATTTTCGTCGCGCGACCACCGTGCTACAGTGATTGTAGGGCGTCAAAAGTGACATTCTCGAAGCTCATCCTCTTCAATCCGCCATTCATTCTGTACATTTCTCTCTCCTCCTTTTCTCTTTCTTCTTTTACTCTGTTACTCATAATTTTTGTTCGATTTTGTGGATTTAGGCCGATAAAACTCAGCAAGATATTAAACGCAAGATTCTTGCCAACACTTATGGCTCCGCTTTTGCTCTCAAGATGGACCTCGATCGCCAAATTCTTTCCAGGTTTTTTTTTTGAATTTTCTTCCGTTTTGATTTGAGTAATTTTGTCTTTGTCGTTGTTTTTGGAGAATTTTTTAGCTTTTAGTGATTGTTGTAAATTGAAATTAGTTGAGGCAAACCCTAGTTGATCTGTTCTAAAAGTTCGTGTGTTATGATGCTGAATTTGTTTGTTTGATTGATACTAATTTGGTTAGATTATGCCCTTGTTTGTTTGATTGTTAATATTTGTAAATTGAAATGATTTAATGAAACTAGGGCTTGGTTTAATTGTTAAAACAAATAAAGTGTGTTTTATTGGTTATTGAAGAATCGAATTGGTGGATTTTTTGTGATGAATTGGTTATTAGTTGTGTATTGATTGTAATTAGTTTTTTTTTTGTGAAAATTTGTTATTGGTGATTTGTTATTTTAATTACTTCATGGGGTGATTAACGATAAACTTAAATTAACAATATCCAAGGCAATGGAATTTTTACTATAATTAATTTCGTAAATTATTGGTCCTCAAGGAATGGTTAAATTTTGTGGTAAAAAGCAAATTTATTAGCTGTGATCACGACATGTTTTACTATGGCTTTGCAGCTATTTGAGTATACTCTACTGATTATTGATTGGCAGTGAATTGATGTAGGATGGCTTTTTCTGTTGTATGTGTCAAATAGGTGGAAGTTGAGAAGTCATGGTGGGATTTAAAAATAGATACATGGTGCTGGAAATTTTTCTAGATCCGAACAAGGATCTCAAGGTGGATGATCCCGTTATTATTACCCGGTTCAATGTATCAAAAGCAATGAAAGACAAAGATTCTTGTCAACTTTGGGGAATGTGGTCCGGCTTCTTCACTTGGATCCTTTCGGGGTAAGTGCCTAAACATGTTGTCGATTTATATACTTCTAAATAATGTAGTCGTTAGTCGCTCTATCCCCCGACTCGAGCCAGATATATGTGCGCTTAAGTATGTAAATCCAATTACAAAGCCGTGTATCGTTCGAACATCAAGGGAGGACTACCGAAAGTCCGGTGTGCAATTACTATGGTTTCGAGCATTGGAAATTGCCCCGCTTTATGCAATTTGCTTGATCTAAGTGGTGAGTTGCGAGCTACTATTGTAAATTGGAATAGCTAAATCATGTTTTTTGAGTACCGTATGCTATGTATTTATGTTCTCAATTGAACTCGAGAAACCGCTTGTTCACAAACGTTCTCTAAGAATTGAGCTTCTAATCGATCTTTTGGCTATTTATAGTTACAATTTGTTAACTTTTGCATCAAAGCTTGAGGTATTATAGATCCCGCTAAGATTTCATTTTAGTTTTATGAACGAAGTGATGTTGATTGTGTTTTATTCTCTCATTCGATCTTTTTATTGATACAATGTGAAGTGTGTGGTCGTTGTATAGGGTATTCAATTGAGAATACACTTGGTAAATGTGTATTATGACGAAGTTATTAATCATTCTTCAACCCAAAAAGAAAGAAATGAAAATTCGAGCTCCAACTATCCAATCATAAGTCCAGGATGTCCGTTGAAACTCAATCATATTGACTCTTGTCAATCAAGAATTTTTAGCGCAAATTTGGATGCCGGATTAGGGGCTTGATTAGTTGATGAAATTTGGATTGACAACTTAGGACAAGCACCTCTAGCCAAGATAGATTCATGATCCATACCTTGTGTTTTTGCTCTTTGATTTCACCGTACGAGCCCTAGTTTGTATATTGGTAAGCTTTTCTGAAAGTTCAGGCTCTATTCTCCTCACCTTAATTTCACTTAATTTAGAAAGAATAAGTTCAAGGCTAATAAGATCAGATAAGTTCTGATTTAGTTAAGAGAACATAACCTTCGATGCTTTCCATATAGACGGTGTAATGCAACATATTTGGTCATTCACTTCGCTTAATAGTCGTGACTTTTAGTAACACATGTAGTCATGTACTATCCTTTATGATGAATACACTTACCGTCTAACTTTGGTACGATTTAATTATTTTACCCTGAAAGACATTACTTTTACTTGCATAGATCTAACATGATGTACATGTATGAACTGAAGAAATGTTCTGCGTCCTGTTAGTTTGGATTGCTGCATTCTATCTGGAAGGCTTTTTGTCGACATTTAGATTTGTGATTTACTTACATCCTGGTTCTCTATATATTGCAGGAAGTATAAAAGCTTGCAGAAAGGCTGCCTTGAGTTGTGAAGAAGCAAAATTTGAGCAGTACAAACTTGTAAAGGGAGGTCAAGCATAATTTTGGATATGCCTTATAATTTCGGATTCGAAAACTAGTATATTGTTATAATGTTGAAATGGTCAAGCATTGTCATATTGTTAACTAGTATATGCCTTATAATTTAGGATTCGAAAACTAAAAATTGACAGTGATATTGAATATTTTCTTTCGGTTGAACAAAACATTATTGATTGAATATTGGGGTTGTTTTCGATGCAGGCGTTGCAAGAGTTAACTTCATTAGAGTAAGGCATTTTATATTGATTTGTATTAATCTCTGGAGTATGAGAAAAGGTATGTGTTATTCTTTCTCTTTTTTTGTGCTGCTTTTGATCGAGTTATGTTTTAGAAATTAGAACCCTTTTATCCAAAGTTGATTGTTCGAGGATGAACCTTATTTTTCCCCCTTTCCCCCTTAGTTGAAGATGATTGTTCGAGGAATTAGTGTGGGCATTGTTGCCCCTTTGGGATCATGGTGCTGGTTTTGTTTAATTGCTTTTTGCCATCATTGCTTACTTCATGCTTAAAGTTGGTGAATTTAGTTAGTTATTGATATTTGTGGGATTTCTTGGCCTAATATCTGAACTTACTGAACTTATTTGAACTTATTGAAACTTATATAAGGTGTTATAAGTTAGAACTTATCTAAGCTTAACTAAACTAATTACATAAACTTATTAAACGTGAAATTATTTTTCTAATGCGAAGAGAGAACTCACAGTTAATACAACTTAAAAGTAAAAAAAAAAAAAAAAGAGCAAAAGCATATTTATTTTTCAAGGCTAGCTTTTCAAGAGTATTTTGCGAGAATCAAACTTACCAAATTGATGATTGAAGCTAAGGTTCCAGTTATTTTTCAAGGCTAGATTCTCATGAATTTAACCTTCTAAAGTTTGATATTTGATCATTTCCATTTTGTGAATGCAAAGAATCAATGAAAGATGATTGAACATTCCACATATTAGCTAATTCATGTTAATATTAACCAATAGCTATAGTGATTGAATGGAATAAGGTTAAAAATCCCCCCCCCCGCACACCCCCTAGCCGTCCCCGCTGCACACCCCTAGCCGTCCCCCTGCTTGCACACCCCCATCCCTCCCCCTGCGCACTCTCCCCTGTCGCGATATGTCCTCGAGGACAGGGAGGGTATAAATATCCTAAGCAACAAATCTAAAGAATGATTGACATATACCTTAAATAATTTGAAGGAGCTTCAGATCATCAAAATTAAAATGCTACTTTGAGTAGCTTTTCCAAAAAAAAAAAAGGAGCTGAATTTGTTGTTTTTACTACCAATAAGTTAAATCATGGAGATAGTTTTACTTTCCATAAAACCAAGAAGCTAACTACTATGTTGTACTTATCTTATAGGGATGTCTACCACTTGAATTGATTTGTATAATCAACCTTTTCATTAATTCTGTCAGAACTCAAATCTAGTTATGAATTTTAATTTGTGAACAATGAGTACAGAAGTGTTCATTGAATGAAACAATTATGAACGACCAATTCTCATGTTCATGCATATACATATCAGGTCAAATCATGTTTTCCTACTTTGGTTTGATATAAATTTTTTCAGTGATCTGATCGGATAGTTAAGTTTGGTCTGATCTAGTCTTACCTTATATGAAATCAGCACAGTTTTGAAATAAGGTGAACTAATTAGCATGGAAACTATCAAATGGTCATTAGTTACCAAATTATTGATTTTAATTAGTAACCAGTCTGCACATTTTTAATTATTTGAATCCTAACAACTAACAAGATACGTTCATCCGAATTCTGAAAAATGTGTGAGAGGGTGCCTCCTAAATGTATTAGAACGACACTTTGTGTTGTTTACTTGTTTTCCTGTGCACCACTTCCTAGTCCCTACTAGGGCTGCACACCGGTCCAGAACCGGACCGGACCGGTGGACCGGTTCACTCGATTTACGCAGACCTGGACCGGACCGGATACAATTCCGGTCTAGACCGGACCGGACCTGCTTTTTCCGGTCCGGTCCAGGTCTGGACCTGTTTTATTTTTGAGGGATTTTTTTTCTAATTCCAAAAAAAAAAAATTGTTTCATACTAGCACAAGGGTTTAGGGTTCTGGACCGGTATAATCATGAGGAATATCTTCAACATGTTTTGCCCAACTAACACCAAAAGAAATCAACAAAAAAAAACCCGAATTTAGATTCTTACTCCAGTTTTCCCAAAAAAAAAAAGCTCAGAAGCTTTTGAAGAAGAACAAAAAAAAAGAAACAGTAATGGATTCTCTCTCCTTTGTATCTCCCTCAATCATGCTGCCTCTTCTACAACACCTTTCATATCTATCCCCTCTTTCTCTCTCCAAAACCCCATTTCAATTTTATTCCCCACTCAAACAAAATCAGAAACTATGTAATCAACAAATTAAAAGGGTTCGTTTCTTTTGTTCAATGGGTTATAAGAAATAAAACTCAAAAAAAAACGAAAATAAACAATATCTAATGACTTGGAGAAGGCCTTGGAGACTTCGAGAAGGCGGTGGGTGGTGAGAGGTTGAGGCGGCGCCGCAGTAGTGGGAGCTTGGGAGGTGAGACGTTGGAGGAGACAAAGAAAGAAGAGAAGGTGAGGCGTGTGTGGCTGGAGCAAGAATGGGCTAGGGTTTACTGGTTTAGGAATGAGTAAGAGTTAATACTCATGTTTTACAAATCAGCAAAAAAAATTATTTTTTTTAAATATACCGGGTCAACCGGTTCGGACCGGTTTCCACCGGTTTTTACCCGGACCGGACCGGTTGCTCGGAATCCACTTTTCCTTTGGACCGAGGACCGGACCTGAATCCCAGGTCCGGTCCGGTCCGGTCCAAATTCTGATTCAGTCCGGTCCAAATTCCGGTCCGGACCGGTTTGTGTGCAACCCTAGTCCCTACGTACAACTAAATGCACCACTAGGCAGCCACAAATTTGGATCAATTATGGACATGGACATCTACAACCTTATGCCTTACTATCTTATGGTGTTATTGTTTTAGCATATATAGAAGCCACTTTATACAACATCGAATATCAACTTTAATTTGGTAGCGTAAGAATCGTTTTATCTTTAAGAGAGAAGAATAACAGTAGTATACTTGCCTTCCAATGATTAACCACAATCTCTTCGACCACACTAGCATTTTCATAAGCTAATTTGGAAGCCATTATGCAAAGATCCATAAGAGACCTGTTGTTTTTTATCTTTATGCCGCAATCACTTGATCCTCTCCAAAATTATCAGTCTTAGACAAGTCGATACCCCCCAACCAATCACTTGTTCCCCAGTCGGCCCCCACCCCAAAGACCCCGCTGCCTACACCCCCAACCCATCCCAGCCTGCACCCCCTCTGAAAGTTGTTCTTGTGGAGGGTCTGCCTCTTCATTGCAGTACTTGCATTGATATAGTTTCACCTTCAAATTAAAGCAATTTTAGTTTTATTTGTCAGGTTCTATCATCTTCAGACAAGTTGCTTTTGAGGGATCCGGATGCTGATCTTGGTGGCGTTGTTGTAATGTCTTCATGGCTGTTCTTTGGTTGCTTTATTTTCTGATGGTTGTGAACCTGACTCATATATTGCAATTCGAATAATCGAGGGCATCCTCGAACTAATGTAATTCAGTTATTATTTTCTCTATATTTGTGTAAAAAACATAATTTGTAATGAAAAACATACTTTTATATATATATAACTGTTTGGGAACATTTAGGACAAAAAAATGCAAAAAAAAAAATTATTTTTTTTTATTTTTTTTGGGTCACAAGGGCTGCGGTTTTTGCCCTTAACCGCAGCCCTTAACCCACCAAGGGCTGCGGTTTTTGCCTGGACCGCAGCCCTTAACGCGCTAAGGCTTCCTAAATGCCAAGGGCTGCTATTCTAATGGCTGCGGTCAAAAAACGCAGCCTTTGGGCCCTTTTTGACCGCAACCCTTGGGCTTTTTTCCTCTAGTGCTACTCCAATCCAATACAATATTCAAGTGATCAAAGAGAATGCAATATAGATTAGAAAAGCTAGACAAACAATAATTTAATCACGCAAATCTCCAAATCCAATCTCAAATGCCCAATTCAATCATGGTTGAGTTTTCACCCAAACCCTAACTCACTAACTACTCCATAAACATAAAAAGGAGAAATTTAGAGAAATTACTAACTAATAACATGATACTAAACATTAATCTAACATTAAACTAAACAAAATAAATCACAAATAATTAAACTAGGCAATTAACAATTAATCTAAGAAAAACAATTAAAATAAAGCAATAAAAGAAGAGAGAGAGAGGAAATCTTTCGATAAATAAATTGTTGAATCTTTAACACAGTTGTCGTCCCTCAATCTCCAAATCTTCAATCCTCTTTGAGCTTTTACCCTTTTTTCCTAAACTAGCTTATGAGGCTAATCCTCCTTAAAACCCTAAAATTATTCTAAAACTAAGAGAGGTGAGTAAAATAATACTTGGCTAAAAACACTTGACCCCTAAAAATAGAATTAACGGTATTTATACTACTCTAATAAAAAGAGAATAAAGAAATGGAAAAGAAAATAGAAAAAGGATAAATAAAGGGAGGTAAAAGAAAAAGGAGAAAGAAAATGAAAAAGAAGAAAAACAACGAAGTGCAGTAACAAAGGGGAAAAAGAAAAAGAAAGAAAAAGAGAAAAGAAAAGGATAAAATGAAAATAAACCACCCCCCCACTTTATTCTGTTCTTCGCTGCTCCACTTACAAAGGGGGTGTGTTCCCCTGGTTCGCCGCACCACAATATAATTCAACATCACCCATAAACCATGGATTTTCCTCAGTGAATCACAGCCGTTGGTCTATTTAATGATTATTGAAGCACGTTTTAATTGAGCTCTCGCTCCGTGGTCGCTCCATGGTCGCTCAAACTCTCTGCCTATGTTCTGTTTTGGTGGTAAATTAGAACGGAGCGCCCGCTCCGTTGTACAGAGGAGCGCCCACTCCTCCTTGTTTTGAGGCAGATTCTTGCTGATCAGAGGTGGTGTTTGGTGTGGTGGTGGTGCAGTGTTTGGGGCATTAGGGGCTGCTGTACGGATGATGGAGGATGAGTTTGGCCTTCTTGTGGTGGTGGTGTTGGTGATGTGGTGGAGTTTAGGTGGGAGGTGTGGTGTAGGATAAAGCTCCATATTATAAGCACTAAATCGCCACTCCTCCAACTTTGAAACTCAAACACGTAGCCCAAAACCTTACCTACATGTAAAAACCAAACACGGGAGAAACTATACATATAAAATAATAAAATGGAAATAAATAAAGAAAACAATAATAACTAAAAAGGAAATAAAATTAGAAAAAAAATTACAAATACGAAACTAATCCATCTAAAATTAATAAAGCAAAGGAAATAAATAAACTATGAAACTAAGAGCTAAAAACTAGTAAACAAAACTAATTATTTAATTAGTTATAAAATATAAAAAGAATAAATAAAGGCTAAAATAGATAGAAATAAATGAAAATAAACTACGAAAATAATCTAAAAACTACCCCTAAAAGTGACATAAATGTCACTTATCACTCAACCTAGTAGAGACCTTATGGGTAGGACTTCGGTTTTGCACTAAAGCAAATCGCTGTGTAGGGCGCAAAGAGGGCAATATCTACTAATGGACCCCGCACACCTAGGGGTGTTACAAATGGTATCGAGTAAGGGCCCATTCGGTGTCTTATAGTGCCTATGGGGACGCAGGCTCCTTAAAGGAGGGGAGAAGGTGCCAAAGATCTTGGCTATCCCACATCGGAAGTTGAGGAGAACGAAGCCTTCTTTATATAAAGGTGGACCAAAGCAAAACCTTGCGGGCTAGGGCTCATAAAGGATAATATCTACTATTGGGCTCTTGCACACCTAGGGGTGTTACAGTTTTACAACTCATGAATATATATTTAATTAGATGAAGGGTAAGGCATTATTTAGTCTTTCTTTTAGATAAATATAATAATAGCTATAACTATAGTGTACTATATGTGACAATAGCATTTTATCATAGGTCAATTTACATGATTAAACATATTATCTTTCAAAACCCCAACTTTACGAGTCCGGGATCCTCTAGAGTTTTAATAAGATTCTGCAAGGTAGAGTTGTATATGAACCATACATTTTAAAAATCAAGGACTCATATTAATGGAAGGGGGGAGATAAGGGGGTGGATTTTAATGAGAATAAATAGAGGGGGTTTTGGAAATATAATATATGGCTAATTGATTTTTAATTCAATGGTTGATATTGCTCAAGTTCTACATTGTAGAGTTCTTTTAGAACTCAGAGGATCCAAACCAAACTTTTACTCAACTAAATCAAAGCAATTTAGTATTGCAATAAAATTTATTAAGGAAACTTTGTTGTTACAACAAAAATTCAAATCTATAGCGATAAAGTTGTATATATATTAGAGTTTTGGAGGATGAAAAAATTAGAGTATAATTTTGAAAAACAACCTTTAAACATTATAGAGAGCTCCACCTAAGCATGGCATGTCATTCTTTTTAATTTTTTATTTTTTTAAAAAAATAGTGTTTAACATAGATATAAATACATATAAGGTGTTTTTAATAAGTGAATAATATTACACTCTGATTTTAAATAAACAATCTAAATTATTCAACTATGTAAATTGAATATAACTTTTGCTACATAATTCACAATATTATAATTTTTTTACCATCGGAGAGTGCTCGAAATATGTTTCGAAATAAGTTCCATAAACAATATAGTTTTACAACTTATGAAAATATATATTATTTAGATGAACAATAACGTATTATTTATTCTTTATTTTAAATACATATAAAAACAACTATAAAAATAGCGTATTATATGTAACAATAGCAATTATGTCTTGCAAAATCATACTTTAAAAAATTGAGTTATATAAAGATAAAAAATACATACATATAGTTTTGAACTTATAGCATACCATGATGACATTATATGAAGAATCAAATGAAAGTTTGTCAACGACATTGCAGAGGTATTATGCAATTGACTAATTATTTTATTCCTAGAATATTTATTGTATACATAATTATTTATGTTTTTCTTTTCATATATCTATATGTCAAATCTTATTCTTTTCTCATTAAACTTAATTCTACCAAAACTAATTGGGAAATCAAGGTTCGAGTTTCTAGACTATTTGAGATCGCAGATCATTATAAAAAAGGGGAAGTTTGATAAGTCTTGATATGGTCATGATTGATGAAGAGATTTTTTTCTCTTAAATAGTATTTTCGATTATTAATAGAGATTAGTTTTATATTTAATTTATTTTATTCATGATACCATCATCATGATCTTCTTTTTGGCTTTTCCATCTTCTATTCTATATGCGTTAGTGTTTATGTGCTATATTAAAAGTTGAAGTTGTGGCTGACACTCAGATTTTTTTCTCTATTATTTCTGTCTTGCATCTATTAAATTATTACCCTCTACTTTCTTAAAGTACCATTCGGGTATTTTCCATGTTAAAACTGTGTTAGCTATTGTTAGTCATACCAATTATTGGGATACTATTTAATAATAGACTTAGCTACAATATTCAATTGAATATTAAAAATATAAAATTTATATATCACAATAACAAATATAGAAATTAATGTATAATGACAAATAATTTCTGTCTTTTTCTACTGCAACAATGGGTTTAGTTTGGGCATGGTTCTTAAGAAAATAAAAAAATGGGTAGTTTAGCATAGAGGGGTTAACTAGAGTAGGGGATTAATCGTAAATAAAGTAAATGCAACTTTAGGAAGCAATTTGAGTAATTAATGATGGTTTTATTAACATAAAGTAAAGGCGATGGTGTCAACTATAGTTGCTTTTTTTACTTAAAGCAGAATGGTTCCAATAGATTAGACAACCTAAAGTAGTAATTGGTGCACTAGAAAAAGAATGGAGAAAGTATATAAATAGAATGATGTTTAAAAATCTAATTTTACACCAACAAAAAATCAACAATGCTAACAAAAAATTTGCAAAAAAAAAAATAAACAACAACTCGTGCAACGCACGGACTTCAAAACTAGTTACTATAATTTAGAAATAATTATTTCACCAAAAAAATAATTTAGAAATACTTATAATCTACTAGATACACATCAGTGATGCGTCATGAGACGCTAAAGTGTCTGCTTGGTTGTTTTTTTTTTTGGTGTAATAGAGGGGCAAAGCCCCAAGAAAAGAGGAAACAGACTCGAACAAAAACAAAGCAAACCCAGAGACCCAACTAGAGAAAAACAAACAGACACAGAAACTTAAGAAAAGAAAACAGACATAGACACAGACACAGACACAGACACAAGACTAAAAACTTCGCTAGAACATCAAGCAGCAACAGCTGAAGCTTTCCTGGTTAAAGCTACACCACTCCAGTCCTCCAATAAAACAGCACGAAGACCCACTGGGGCCGCCTCCAAGATAACCAGATTCGGAACTAAGTTCACCCCATAGTTGGCTAGCCAATCCGCATCTCGGTTTGCTTCCCTATAACAATGGTGAATAGAAACCTACCATTCTGGTTTAGCAAGAAGAGACTTGCATTTATTGATGATATGAAAATAAGGAGAGGAGGGGATAGAATCCTCCATGAGGATGCGTGAAACAACCTCAGAGTCCACTGTAAGTTGGACTTTTCTATGACCAGAATTCCAGGCCAAGGCTAAACCACGCATAACCGCTAATAGCTCAGCTTTGGTGCATGAACAATAGCCACACTTTGCAGCAAACATCTCGTGCAGCTCACCCATGTACCCTCTAATTATTCCCCCAGCATCAGCCAAACCCGGGTTGCCCCGCGAAGCACCATCCGTGTTCAATCTAACTCACCCTTCATTGGGATATAACCACCTCACCTGAATTTCCTGTCGATGAGAGTTGCCACTAATCTTATCTTCTCTTAGCATAGCTCTTTTGATCAAGCCTACCCTAGCCATAATAAAACCAATTTGATCCATCGGGATGTCAATTTCCCGCCCAAAACATCGATTGTTTCTCCACTTCCATAACCACCAAAGAGTGGTAGCAAACACAATTGGCCAATTTTCATCCCTAGTATCAGATATGAGAAAGAGATTATTCACTAACCATTGTTTCAGATTCCTCCCGAATAGTTCATCATCATTCATACCTGGGAATTTTCTCCAAACCAGAATCGCGAGGGGCAAGTACGAAGGATATGCTCAATATTTTCTTCAGCAGCACCGCAAATTAAGCAACTTTGATCAGTAGTCAATTTTCGTATAAACCTGTTTGCACTGCTCATCAATCTATCATGGAGGGTTAGCTATAAGAAAAATCTTGTGCGTTGAGGGATGGGGAGTTTCCAGATGCTGCTCCAATATTCATGAACACCCATTTGCTCCTCACCTCTAATAATATGCAGGGCTGACTTGATTGAAAAGCCCCCAGAACTCGAGCCATTCCAGAACACTTTGTCTACAGTTTCCTCATCCTCCTGTAACTCAAAAGAATCAATCATTTGAAGGGCTTTGGGTGGGA
Organism: Beta corolliflora; assembly: GCA_947648045.1. NCBI lineage: Eukaryota > Viridiplantae > Streptophyta > Magnoliopsida > Caryophyllales > Amaranthaceae > Beta > Beta corolliflora. The sequence goes on along the minus strand of CANSZD010000756.1, from coordinate 1,627,423 downwards.
GATAATCCGCAAAAAGGTCTCATTTCCATCCATGTTGAGAATCCCACATATCTTGAACAGTGTAGTCTTGATATTCCAAGGGAGGATCAATGTTAGCTATCTCCAATAAGGTCTCTTTTGACGCCCATCTATGCTGCCAGAAGAACGTTCTCTTTCCGTTTCCCACAGCCATACCAACTCCACGACGAAGAATGTCAATGTTATCTACCATCCCTTTCCAAGCATTAGAGGAATTACCTTTATGCTGGAACATATCTAAGTCGCATCGCCCTTCACAATATTTATGCCGGATAACTCGAGACCAGAGGGTATCTGGTTCGGCTAACACCCTCCAAGCAAGCTTACTAAGAAATGCAGCATTTGCTTGGCGCATGGATCTGATGCCCAAGCCACCAGCATCCTTTGGCTTGGTTACTGTGTCCCATGACACAAGATGAATTTTGTGTTGCTCAGGCGTACCTCCCCACAAAAATCGTCGAGATATACGATCAATATTATCACAAGTTGTGCGTGGAAGTTTAGTAGTCTGCATAGCATAGTAGGGCATGGAACTTATAGAGGATTGAACCAAAGTAGCTCGACCCGCTAGAGAAATAATTTTTGATTTCCACCCAGCTAATTTTCCATTGATCCGATCCACAATGTAATACTCCGTATTTCTGGGAGTTATGTTGCTATAAATAAGAAAATATAAAGCGAAAGTGAAAGTATTTTATAATATAGTTTGGGTAAGCCTACAGTTATAAATTAAATATACAATCTACTTTTGTACCTAATTATATTTAATTCGGTTTTGTTTTATTTTCCAAATAAATAAAATAAGAAATCGGACTTTGAGTTGGAAACAAATCCTATTAAACCTAAGTTTACCATGCTATAACTAAGAGAAAGAAAAAAAAAAGACAAAACCCTATTTTATTTCAACCAGCCGTTATTTTCATACTTGACCCCAAGACTTTCTCTCTCCTCCTCTTCTCCTCCTGCGTTCCTCTCTTCTTCTCCCTCGTCACTCTTCTATCTCCTCTCCTGCGCTGCTTTGTTTCTCCCCTCCCCTGTGTGCGTCGACCACCATCGACATTGTGCTGTGCGAGGCTTCGAGCGAGGGTCGAGGGTGTGTGCTGTGTTCGAGCGCTGCGTGCGAGTCGAGGAGTGCGAGCGCTGCGTGCGAGTCGAGGAGTGCGAGCGGGTGTGTGTGCTGGGCAAGTCGAGGTTGTACGTCGAGTGTGTGCGAGGTTAGCGCTGGGCGACGCGAAGTGTGGTGGTGCGAGTCGAGTGTTGGGCTCGAGGTTTACGAGTGATTCGAGTGTGTGTGAGAGCAGAGGATTGTACGTGCCGGGGTTGCGGGCGCGCGAGCGCTGTGCGTTGGTGTGTGCGAGGTGGTGCGGTGTGCGCGAGCCGCGCGAGTGCGTCGAGGCTCGTGGTGTGTGCGGTGCGTTGTGTGTCGTGCGTGCGGGTGGTGTGCGAGTGCGTGTGGTGCGTGGCTAGTGTTGTTGTCGGAATTCCGTCGTCGGTGGTTGTCGCCGGCGAGTCACTTCGGTACTATAAAAAAAATTCTTTCTTTTCTACTTTAAGTTAAATTGTAAAATCTGATTTTGTAATGCTCATATATATCTTTGGTTAATTTGTTGTTATAAATAAAGTATAGAAGAAGTTAAAGGAAATCAGATTTACAATTATATTTTTAGTTCTTATGATAATTTTAATTCTCAATTCTGGTCTTATTACACTTATGTATAGTTGTGTAAGTTTTGTTATTATAAACCAAGTATAATATAAGTTGTCAAAAATCAGATTTGCAAACATATAATTAAGTCCTAAATATGTTAGTTTTAATAAAGTTATGAAAGAAAAGTTTAACCAACAAGAACGTTTATTTTATTATTCGAAACACTAAGTTTTACCTAGTTAGTTAAGCTGGTTTTATTTTAATGATATCAAGGACTTAGAACTGAATTACTTTTATTATTCGATTAGGTCCCAATTTCATAAGCGGAACGTTTTAAGTAATCGCAAAGATTCTCCGTTACAAGGTACGTACGCGTACCGGTTCGGCTTACAATTACTAGTATCATGTTAGGTTGTGATTTATTCTATTGGAACCTAGAACCATGATAGGAAACAATTGTGATTCTTTGAGATTGTTTGGTAACATGATTGTGATTGAAAATCGATATGTAGCATGGTTATGCGAAATTCTATCGTATCATAAGCATGATTATTGGATTTGTATTCTTTAATCTATGGTGTAACAAGGATGTTACAAGAAGTAAAGATTTGAGTATTGTATCTAAGAAGGAATGTTAAATGATTACATGTCAGTTTAATGTGGTATGAATGTACAATACTAAGAAAGGATTTTGGCAATAAACTTGTAGTTGGACTCCCTACAAGTGATGAACAATGGGGGGAGTGTGGGACTTGTTCTACACTCCTACGCAGGCCTACTGTGACGACAGTAGTGTCCTTATAAATTTTGATAACTCAAGTAGGCGGAAGGTTCCGTACGATCTTGGGGGTATGCATACTAAGGTGATGGATGTGGAACGGAACGAAACCGTATTTACATTTCATCTAATAGACCAAGTTGTCTATTAAGGATTAAGTAGCCCGTATGATTCTAGAAAGATGACGGTGCCCGTTCGATGCCAAATAAATTGTAAAAACGGAATTTAATGTTTTTGTAGAATCATGTTTAGGAATTGTTATTAATTATTATTCTGATTATGTTTAGTGTATTATGTAATTGATTATGTACGTACTCAGCATAGCTGATTGTTTGTTATTTGTGATGTTTGGTGACCTGTGATGAACCATTGATATTTCAATGGGGAGCAGATTAGGTATGCTGGTGATGCTGCATGGGTTTGGCATACGGGGATATTTTCTGGTTTATAAACTCTTAAGCGTTTTGTTAAACTTATAGAATAATTAGTATTCGTAATTAATGGTTTGAATAAAAAGGGGTCAATAGTGATTCCCGAGTTGTAGTTAAGTTAGCATTTTATTTCCGCTGCAATTTGGTTTTCATAATAAAGAGTAAGTTAGTGTTTTAAATTCAATAAGCCTTGCGTTTCACCGCGGCGGTAACACTCCCAAAGTCGATGCAACGTAGCTTAGACGTGTATGGAATTTGGGGGTGTTACACACAATATATTGATAGTCTCTTTTTGAAGTTCTACCATTGATCGTAGGAACCCCCAGATAGGTACCAAGATCATATGTTTCCTTCATTCGAAGCTCCTTACAAATCTCAGTGCGCAACAACGGGTCTGTATTTTTTGAGAAAAAAACACGGGACTTAGCACAGCTCACTTTGCTACCTGATGCATCACAGTAGTTATCCAAGCAAGCTATCATTATTTTGGCCTGGTCAACAGTGGCTTCACCAAATAATATCAAATCATCCGCGAAAGCCAAATGGGAAATAGAAGGTCCATTACGGCTTGCTTTCAACGGACGCCAAGCTTGCAATTCGAGAACAGCTTCAATTAAGTGGGAAAGACGCTCCATATAGATCACATACAGATAGGGAGACAAGGGGTCCCCCTGTCTTATACCACGAGAAGGAGTAAACTGTTCCGTTGGTTCCCCATTCCATAATATCTGCAGAGAAGTAGAGGTCACACATTGCATTATAACATCCACCATCATCTGCGGAATCCGAAGTTCCATGAGGGATTCTTTGATAAACTTCCACCGCAAACGGTCGTAAGCTTTTTCAAAGCCTATTTTTATGGCCATACAACCAAGCTTTCCTTGTTTCTTGCGCATGCTGTGAAGCATTTCCTGAACTATGATGACATTATCCGTTATTTGGCGACGTGGCACGAAGCTACATTGCGTGGGAGAGATTAGAGAAGGTAAGATAGGTTTCAATCTGTTGACAATGACTTTAGTTACCGCCTTGTAGATTGTATTACACAGCCCAATTGGACGGAATTGAGTCACTAAAGCCGGATTATCCACTTTCGGAATAAGCACCAGAAAAGCATCGTTCAAGTGATCAGGGAAGTCACCACCTTTCAGAATGTTCAACACTGTCCTAACCACACTTGGATAAACAATATCCCAGTAACGCTGGTAGAAAAGAGGTTGAAAGCCATCAGGCCCCGGAGCCTTAAAAGATTGCATTTCCTTAATAGCTGCAGTGACCTCACACATAGAATACTCACGGGATAGCAACTGTAAGTCACTGGTTTCAATAATAGGAAATCTCCCAGGATCAATACAATGGATAATACCAGAGGCTGGTTCTTCTGTAAATAAGTTCTTCCAGTACTGAACAACAAGACCTTTAACATCCTCCGCATCTGAAATCCAGGTCCCTGTTTGATCTTGTAACATTTCAATTTTATTGTGTTTGCGCCTTATGATAGTAGAGAGGTGAAAGAGTTTGGTGTTACGATCTCCATCTCTAATAGCTTCCATGCGCGATTTTTGAAACCACAACAATTCCTCCTGATGTAATACCTCCTCCAGCTCACGTCTCAACTTGGCCTCAAGTTTAATCAAGCCTCTAGAGTATTGAAGAGAGAGGGCTTTCTGAGTACCTTCAATCCGCGCCCAAAGTTCTGATTTTAATTTTTCCTGAAAATATTATGAAATACTTCCTTGTTCCACTTGTTTAGCTTTGTAGCCAACAAAGTTTGAAAAGGAATCAAAGGGGCCGACTTATTCCAATTTGTGGAAATAAAGTCATCAAATTTGTCATGGCTCAGCCAAGCCGCCTGAAAACGGAACGGTTTTGTGGCTGATGGAATTGGTGCAAAGCCACAAGTACTAAGAATGATCGAGCAATGGTCAGACTTACTCTTGGGAAGGTGTTTAACGAAACCTTCCTCAAATTTAAGTCTCCAATCTTCATTAGCAAGGAAACGATCAAACCTGGCAGATTTGAATGTTGCAGGGGACTCACCTCGAAACCAAGTGTGATTAGAACCTGAAAAGCCTAAGTCCAGTAGACCATTAGCATTAATCCATTCAGAAAAGAGTCTACATCTTCGTTGCATCTCAGAGCCCCCATTACCATGTCTTTCAGTAAGCGATAGCGTATCATTGAAATCTCTCCCAAGTAACCATGGGCCTGAGAAATTTCGCTTAACATTCTCAAGCTCAGTCCATAGCTCCCTTCTGAGAGTAGAATTCGGGCTGGCATTGATATCAGAGAAAAGCCATGGAGTTTCTCCCACTTTAGCGATTTCCCCTGAAATATGTTGATTATGAATTGCAACTGTGTTTACGGTAACCAAATTGCGACGCCAAAATAACCATATCCCTCCACTAAAGCCAACTGCATCCACACGAATTTGACCATCAAAGCCAATGCGATTGCAAATACGAGTAGCAGTGTCACCACTAATATGAGTTTCCACAAGCACCAGAACCGTGGGATTATTTATTCGAATCAACTCCCAAATAATAGTCAAAAAAGACTGACTTCCCGCTCCTTGGACATTCCACATCATAATTCTGATCGACATATTAAAGTTATGAAAGGAGGGGTACCTGTCATACACGTTCAAAGGAACGTTAGGCAGAATTTCCATGAATGCATCCCGGAGGGCATTCATTGGAAGGACTAACTCCATAGGGAGTTGTATTGTTGCCAATAAATTCGGAGGATTGTGTTCTGGAGGAAGGAACGAATCCACTTGAATTTCCACTTTGTGCGCCAGGGGATGAACTGATATCATCGATGGTCCCTGGGTTGGGTAATCTATGAAGGCTGAGTATGCTGGAGGAATCCTGAGTTCCAACGTTGTCGGCGGACGAAGTGGGTTCATGATCTAGAGTAGACGAAGGTTTCTCAATATCAGGGGGAATTATTTCCTGGCTTATCTGCCAATGATGAGGAAAACTCTTGGGCACAACGTTTTCTTTACCAGTAAAATTACTACCAATGGCTTATCTGCTTGGTTGTTTCAAAGTGACTAAATTAAGGTTATTCTATGAGAGTTGAATGCAATAGCATAGAATAAATTCATAGGCTTATAAGGTAAGATGAAGTCCCTCGTAAGTAGGGGGAAAATTGGGGATCCCTCCTTGCAAGGGGTGAGACTCGATCCCAGGATCGTCTCTGGGATCGGAGGTGATGTCAACACCACTAGGCTATCATCTGCTGCTCTACTATAGTATATAGTATAATCTTTTTTATACTCCCTGCATATTAGGAAGTCTTTCCTATCTTGGCCTTTTGTATAATAGGTGAACCCGTGCCCGCAGTGCTGGCTGGACAACCAGTACTTCTTCCTGCCAGCCCGCAGGTTCTGCATGCGCCCGCGGGTTTGTGCGCCCAAGCGTGGGCTTTGTCGAGGCAAAGTATATCTTGTATTGATAGTTTCCTATTGTGATTAGGAAAGCAGCTTTTAGGTTGTATATATATTTTCAGCTGTGTTTAATGAAAGGTTGAGCCGTTCGTTTTCTCCTATCAATATTTGCATCTTAACACTCCGTCCCATAATATAGTACTTACATTCCTGTTTGGGTGTCCCAAAATGTTGTGCCTACTTTATTTTTATCAATTTGTTTGGACTAAATTATCCTTAATTTTTACACAAAATTTTCAAAATACCCTTACTTTTCTTTTAAAATGTGTGCCTCTATTTATTACTTTACACTATTCCAAGGAACATTTATTGCTTTTCGATTTTTTTTTATAGGAAAACAAAACTAAAGAAGTAGTTCCAAGAAAAAATTACCAAAAAAGTACCTCATTATATTTGTTTTTTGGAGAATCCTACTACTCCCTCCATTCTCCTTAATTCCCGTGAAAAAAGAAAGAAGTAAGCACTATATTATGGGACAGAGTGAGTATTAATTAACTGGGAGATTGACCTAACTAATAGTATAATTAGGTTTGAACGATTTGGTTCAAATTTAAATTAGGTTACAATAGATTCAATTCCAGTCATGCTTAAGTTTTTTTTTAAATTTACTTATGACAAGTTGGTAGTTGATACACATACACACTACACAATCTTTAAATTCTTTCAATCAAATGGATCATTTTCGGTTTTGGCTAAAATCGAGTTACGGGATCTGAATTAATTGTTTGGGCAATTATGTTATGCATCTTTATTATCTCTATTATATAAGGGAAGGGGGGAGGAAAATGGTGTCCCCATCTGAAAATACTAAATTACCCTTAATGATCTAATTAATGAAATGAAAAAAAATATTAAAAGAAAACAATTCCCCCCTTTTCTCATCTCAACTTGCCATTCTAAACAAGTTAAATGGTATATGCATCAAATACTTCAATCAAAAAATTAAATGGACAAAATATCTTGACCTTTTTTTTAAAGAGAAGATGGTATATATGATGTCCACCTGAAAAGTCTGAAATACTCACTATCTTCGATACTCATTAATTCTGTCAAACCAACTCATTATTTATGTTCTATTCAAAATTCATTCACAAAAGATTAATATTAAAAATAACTCACAACCTTTATTAGTTTTTTACATTAGCGAATTAATATATCTAAATTCATCTATTTATTAATCTTTTGCATTATAAGTTTAATCATAAATATAGTACAAATGTAGTATATAATAGAATAACATGTTTTGAAATTAACGCACGCATCGCGTGCATATGAAGCTAGTATAAGGGAAGTGGGGAGCTATGATGTCCCCCTATAAATTTACTTAATTGCCCATTAGTAAATCAACTACTATCAAAAAAAGGAAAAACAAATTCAAGCTCAAATATAGCATTAAAAAATTAACTTAAATGTTGAAGACAATCAAGTTATAATTGAGCCGCCAAAAAAAGAAACATTGACTATAAGATTTATTGCATTACTACTGAAAAAGTAAAAAGGAATATTACACCAATCAAGTATTACATCAAAACGGAAAAGTCAATCAATTAACAAAGTGAAATGATTTATTTAACACAAAAGACTATGTTAATACAACATAAGAAATCCTAAATAAATTCACTTAACATTCTTTTATCATTCATCAAGTTTAATTTTAAAGACCTAAAAGAAAGAATAAATAAAAAAATTAATAAAAGAAGGGTTAAGTGATATAGGATTAACCTATGAAATTTAGCCAAAAAAATGTCTAATGTTCAAATTTTTACCCGATTTATACCCAAAAAGGCTAGAATTTATGTTTGAAAAATAAAGAAAATCAGGCACGCATCGCGTGCATAATTTGCTAATTGTACTTATTTTGACCACTTCAATTCCAAGTTAAGCCTATTACAAGTCTACTGCTATAAGTTGTAATATTAATATTATTGTTATCTTGGAATTTCAAACATGTGAAAATTCGTGTGACAATAACATTACACCACCTGATAGAATACTCTTCTCTCAAATAACCTTAAAAATAAATAAGAAGAGAATGTTTTATAGAAATAAGAAAGAAAATAGACAACCGAAATAACCTATTGGTTAATTTCCTATGATAACACCTCATAAACACTGTTCTGGCAACACAATAAAAGAATAGATGAGGGTTTAACAAGACTAGCAACTTCTCTCTCAAAAATGCTCTCACCCTAACCCTAAAACACTCCTCCAGCGTCGCCCACCTTCCTAGGCTCGTCGGTGGCTGGCATCTCAGCCTCGTCGCCGGCGAGCCTACTCAGTTAATACCGAGGTTTTGTTCCCCCGCCATCTCTGTTTCCCCCACCCCTTCCCTCGTCGCTCCCGGCGGCGTTTCCCCTTCCCCATTGTTCCACCATCCATTTCCCTCGTCGATCCCGGCCCCTTCGCATCCTTCATCATCGGTCTCTTCCCCCTCCCCTTCGCGACTTCGTAGTCGGTTTCCTCCCCCTCCCCTCCGCTCCTTCGTCGTCCTCCCCTTGCATCCTTCGTCGTCCCCCTCGCGTCCTTCGTTCCCTCCCCCGTGTCTCCCTTTCCCAGCCTTTTTTCGCTTTTCCCCCGTGTCCCCCTTCCCCTCTCATGTGTGTCGGTTCCCCCTTCCCTTTCCCCGGTGTAGCGTAGTTCCCTTCCCCTTCCCGGTGTAGCATAGTTCCCTTCTTCTTCCCCGGTTCCTGTTGGTTTGGGTGTCGAATATGCATCTAGTGATCGGTTTCCTGGTTTGTTTAATATTTGTTTTATGTTTTAGCCTTAGTTCAGTTTCTTCCAGATCCGGTAACCCTTGCCTTTTTGTGTATGGTTGTGCTTGGGTGTTCGTTAGTGGTGATCGGTGGGTAGTACAAGGTTCTTGATTTCTTATGACAAAGGAAGATCTAGGAAACCCGATGAATAGATCCAATGATCCTGGAGTTGGCCATGGGGTTTATGCCGTTTTAGGAATTCGAGTGCTGGTTAAGATGAGAGGAGGTTCTCAATTCAGATCTGTTGTGCGTCATTCTTCTAGGTTTGGGATTGTGAGGTTGGATCTTCGGATCTGCAAGTGGGGTGAAGTTCATCAATCTAACTCGCCCCAAGTTCTCGTGATGGCTTCAGGTGTCATCACACCTAAAAAATGCATCTTGTGGGAGGCACTCCAATTAGATTTGGGGTACGTTTCGACCTCTACGTCTTTCGAGTTTCAATCTAGTGAGACTAAACTCCGGGTACCCTCGCAGCAGGGTCAGAAGTCACCAAAGAATGTGACTTCGTTGTTAGTTGAATCAGTAGAATCCCAGGATGATGTTTCTCTTCAAGGACCTTGGGATTTAGCGTCTAGTGGACATCGGGGTCTACTAGCTGTCGTGCGGCAATCTGTCTCTGAAGATCGTCAAGGCTTGGTATCTCAACAGGTTCCCTCTCATATCAGGTAAACTTCTTTTGGACTGGACAAGTAATAGTCAGTTTTTGTTTTATAAAGTATATGTACGAGCTAATACAGCTCATGTTAGTGTTAGTTTGTTTCTGTTTGGTTTGTATTAGCATTAGGCTGTACTCCAATTTTTTATTAATGCAAATTTTCTCGATGTCAAAAAAAAAAGGCAACACAATAAATCTATGATGTTGTTCTCCTTTATTATAATCATATGACTATAAAAAGGGACTAAAGAGTTTTAAACATAATAATAGAAGTATTATATTATTGCCTCCAAATATTCCAACAAATTTAAAAAAAAATATCAAAGTTTCTTATAATTAACTTCAAAAAAAAATGAAAAAAAAAAACACTTTCTAGCAGAACAACTAGAATCACTCCCCATCCCCAGAAAGAATAATATAACTTTAAGGCGAAATATAATAACTTTAAAGACTATGACACTCCAAGTTTTTAACACAATAATGAACATCAGAGAAACTATGTGTACCATTCAAATAATTAATTTAGTAGGGTTGCTCCACACATATCATGCAAAACTGGAAAACCCAACTAATTGATAATACTCTTTTATTTAAATTGAATGGAAGTATCATAAGTAACACCAGCCTGCCAAAAAATAGGGATCACTTTTGGAACCAACACCCATCTTGCTCTGACATTAACACTTCCATCCAAGAAGAACCTCATTGTTAAGGGACCCTTTGGTGGATTAGCTATGTCCCAAACTGTTCCATAGGCTCTCCGACATCTCTTCCATTCTAGGGTATCTTCCTGTAAAAATATAACCACATTACCTCAACTATATTATATAGTCACTAAAATTCATTAGTTTACTTCATAGAATAATAATCGTATTAAGTTTTGTCTTATTGTTCATGCATGCAATAAGATCCTCTATAACTCCGTAAAAAATCCTTTATAAATAAATTATAAGTACTTCATATTATCATGTCGTTTTATGACTATGTTATTATCACTAAAAATCTTAAATAATGTGATGGTTCCGAATAATTTACTAATTGTATTTACCCATGCATCCTTCATTTCATGGAAAGATATGTATCACAAAATTTTCTCTTCACTAATTAACTAAGGGGGCGTTTGGTTTGGGGAAACTGGAAAGGGAAAGGGAATAGAACCTCTTGATTCTCTTTTATCTTTTTTGTTTTGGGGGTTTGTTCCCCTTCCCCCCCTCTTTCCCCTCCTTACCCCCAAATCCATCTAACTTGATTTCCCAACCCCCCCAACATAGAAATGGGGGTTTTGAAAACCCTTGACCATTTTCTTTGACCACCCAATCCCCTCAATAACACACCCTCCACCAGCCCACCACTACCACCTTACCCCACCTGCACCACCCCAACTGTGCACAAACCCACCGCACCGACCACCGCAATTCCACCGCCACCACCCACCACCACTGCCAACACCATCAAACCACTACTACCGCACCGGAATCACACCCACCCCACCGGAACCCACTCGACTCCTCCCTAAAACCACCACATCCCCACCAAAAAATCCACCTCCACTGTCGAAAAATCCATCCCAGCCCCCCTTGGCCACCCCACTACCACCGAAACACCCCCATTTCCCTAAAACCACCAACTCTATCCCCAAAACCACCCCACACCAAACCCGAAACCACCCTCCATCAAACCCGAAACCACCCTCGTCATTCACGCAATTTCCTCATCCATCGTCGATCGTGCAAGTACGCATCTCCCACAGCCACCCATCTGAAAATTACCTTACCCCGCTTCACAAGTAGTCGGTCAGAGAGAGTAGGAGGAGAGAGATAGAGCACGGTCGGGCCGGCGACGGAGGCACAGGCGACTGATGGACGAAATGAGATGGGAGGGAGAGAGTGGAGGAATTTTTTTTTGCAATGGTGGTTTAACCACCGTGGGAAGAGAGTGGGTGAGGGGAGAGAGAAAAAAAGAAAAAACCATCCAAACAACCTTTTTAATCAAAGGGTTTGGCTCTCCTTTCCCCTTCTACCCCTTTCCTGATTCCATTCCTTTTACCTCGTAGTAACCAAACGCCCCCTAAAACACTACAAGCCATATCACATGACTAGACTGCTGGCATGGCAAGATTGGCCCAACTCAGTTAATCCGACTCCGAGACTTGATTATGACTTAAAGTTGACCTGAAAACTAAAATGAAATAATCGATCCCAACTCGACCCTAGGTAGTCAAATATGAAACAACCTTGCACGAAATTAAGTCAATTGACATTGATTCGACATTAATATTATACTTATATTTACGAATATGTATATACTTCCTCTGTTTTTTTTAATGCACAATTTGATTTGGGTACAAAATACAAGAAAAGAGGAGAGATAGTGAAAATGGACCTAACTACCCTTAATTATTATAGGTAGGTTTGATAGTTAAATGGATTGGATGGGTAAGTCAAAAGAGGGTAAGAAGATAAATTTGGCGCAAAAAGTTTACCATAATAGGAAATGGTGCAATTTAGAAGGCTCATTAAAAAAGTGATGCAATAAAAAAAACAGAGGAAGTATATTTTTATATGTTTATACTGATTCGGACATTAATATATACACTTACATATAATGATAATCAGTACCAAACAAATTTGAAATCAGCTGATATAAAACCAAAAATCTAAATGTTAGATAAACCTATTACTTAAATGAACCCCAAATCAACCCAACTCCATACTCGAACATGATCTAAATCAAACTTGAACCCAGCCCGTAACAGGAGGCAGACCCAAATCGAACAGAAAAAACACCTAGACCTGATTTAAACAATGCAATTGCCACTTTTATGCATACATGAACCGATGAAAGCAATGGCGGATTATGGTTAGGGCGGGTGGGGACCTTGCCACCCTTAGTTATGTAAGATAAAAAAAACTCACCAGCAATTAATTAATGCATGATATCTAAGTTAGCATAGTGGCAAATGGTGTTGGGTATAGTGTGGAGATTATAAAAGATGGTTGTGTATGTTGCGAGATGTGTGTGTGGCATGATGAAGCATAGACGAGGCACGAGCATCATCTACGAGCAGCCCACAGCAGCCCACAGACAATGGAAGCTCGTGATTCTCCGCGCCCGCAGCCAAGATGGGTCGAAGGTTGGGAGAAACTCGCTCGCGGCAGCTGACGCCGGCTGGGCCGCAGCCTAGCCTCCCGCTCCCGCGGATTGTGGTGCCCAAGCGTGGGTTATTGTCGCAGCCTCTTGTACACGTTTTCTTGATTAATCAGTTTTTCCTTGTTCAACTAGGATTCCTAATTAATGTTACCCTAGTATACATATGTTGTTGTAGCCGTTTATTGTTTTACGCTATGTCAAGTATAAGTGGTTGAGAGAAAAAGTTAAGATGTGAGGTGTTTGTGTAAACACGGATCCGGGTTCAAGGGTGACTAGGTTAGATCGGAGAGATTTTGAAAGCCTACTAATTCACCGTATCATACACATCATTGAAAGTCCTAGTGCATTGATTCGTGGTTTTTCTCCCGGTTCTCGGGTTTCCACGTTAAATCTTCTTGTGTGATCCTTATTGTTGTTTCTTGTGTTAATTTCTTGTTATTATTGCTTGCGAATACATAATTGAGTATGCCACCGATCCTAACGATTAGTATTAGAGCCGGGATTGGTTTTGTTGTTGTCATAGGTTCGCATTGTGTTTGGCAAGAAGATCGAGACGAAGGCGACATTTCAGAGTCTCTGGAAGCTTTTGTGTCAATTACTTGGACGAACGTGATACGACATGTTGGCTAGATTATGTTGCCAAGTAATAATGGTTTGTTGACAAGAAACTGGAAACAATGAAGGTAGAAGAGTGGAAGTGTCCCTGGTAGAACGAACAACAATGACTAGGTGTTGTCCAGAATTTCGTGGTTTTGGTCGGAAAACTGTGCGCGCGGTAAGCCTTGGTAGAGAACCGTGTTGTAAAGTCAGGAGTCTCTCAGGAATTTGGTGACCTAGAGGAACGGACGTGGTGAAGGAATGTATACTGAGAAATCGAGTCTAGTAATGGGTGTTCGTGCGGGTGGGAGCATGTCGATGGTGTGTGATCTCATGATTAGAAGTTCATGCTTAATCTCATGTGTCGAAAGTCTTCATGATTGGTGTTCAGGCAGCGTGTCAAGGAGATTAGACGAATTATCGTTGGAGATGAGTGGGCATATGCTCAGAGTATGATGTTAAGTCCCATGGCTCGAGGTGTTGACTTGTGATCAAGTCGGACGGCTAGGTGGATGTGTGATGATTTGGGGTGATATATTTATTAGGGGTGTGTTCTTCACTTTTACCGATCTCCAGGTGGGAGATTGTTGGGTATAGTGTGGAGATTGTAAAAGATGGTTGTGTGTGATGCGAGATGTGTGTGTGTGTGTGGCATGATGAAGCATGGACGAGGCACGAGCATCATCTATGAGCAGCCCACAGACAATGGAAACTCGTGATTCCCTACTCCCGCAGCCAAGGTGGGTCGAAGGTTGGGAGAAACTGCCAGCCTGCAGGCTGGTGCCCGCGCTCGCAGCTTGACACTGCTAGCCGCAGCAAGCCTCCCGCTCCCGCGGGATTGTGCGCCCAAGCGTGGGTTTTTGTCGCAACTCTTGTACACATTTTCTTGATTAATTAGTTTTTCCTTCTTCAACTAGGATTCCTAATTAATGTTACCCTAGTATAAATATGTTGTTGTAGCCGTTTATTGTTTTATCATATGCCAGGCATAAGTGGTTGAGAGAAAAAGCAAGATGTGAGGTATTTGGGTAAACACGAGTTCGGGCTCGGATCTTGGGAGTCCGGGTTCATGGGTGATTAGGTTAGATCGGAGAGATCTTGGAAGCCTAGTAATTCACTGTATCATACACATCATTGAAAGTCCTAATGCATTGATTCGTGGTTTTTCTCCCGCTTCTCGAGTTTCCACGTTAAATCTTCTTGTATGATCCTTATTGTTGTTTCTTGTGCTAATACCGTGTTATTATTGCTTGCGAATACATAATTGAGTATGCCACTGATCCTAACAAATGGATGGGATGCAAACAACATTGCAAATAGGATGAGGTTAGAACCCACCTAACAACAAAGTTCAGCGCATTGTTTTTTACTTCTCAAATTCTCTTCTTTCTTCTTTTTAAAGGCCTTTTGCTTCTCTTTTTTTTGTCCCTATGTCTCTGGCCATTTATTGTTACTATCTTCTTCTTCTTTTTCAACTGTAATAAGTACTTTTTTCCTCAAATTATTCCTACAATCATAAATATTAAATGTACCTCGCCTTTTCTTTTTGCTGTGTTTTAAGAAATCAATTTGGTTATTGATTTAGTTACTGATGAACCCTACCTTCAATTTCTTAAAAATCTACTTTCTTATGTGTTATTCTTTTAATTCCTTGAAGATTTGATAATGGTCAAACAAATAAATGGACAAAACTGCTTAAAAATTGAAGGATTAAGATTTAGAACAATTACATTAGCTACAACTTCTTTGTAGCCACTGATAATAGTATATTTAAACTTTGATGTGCTTCTATTAGTGTTTTTATTCATCATTTAAAAGTTTACAGTTAAACTTTTAATTTGTCGACTCGGCCCTGTAAAATAGTTGGTCAAGATCCGCCACTGAACGAACGCATATCATGCATGCACCCCAAGGAAGGAAATTACAAGTTTACAACATAATAAGAGATCAGAAGACGAAAAAAATATAGAAAAGAGAAGTTAAAAATTTACCTCAAACAATTCAACAGCAGTAATATCAGCATTTCCTGCTAGGTACAAGAACTGTAATGCCAAGTAAGAATGAAAATGGCTATGGTCCAGCACCTTAATTGTGAGGGTTTTACCAGGATATTGACAAGCAACTCTTTGGTATTCGATGTGAACTTTACCATAATCCCTCAAATCTTTTTCATAATTAGGCATTGCCATTTTGTTGAATGCATGCGTGCTTAAGATCAAATCTGTGTCGCCGTCGGACACGCCATAGTCCGTAACCACCACCACCACTCCCTCCGCAGCGCATTCTACCTCCTTGCACCTAACCTATTCAAAGGGGAGGCGCGAAGCAGTTTGCATTAGTAGATAGTAGTATAAAAACTTTGACCAAACTATATAAAAAGATGTATATACGTTGTTATTCTATTTTATAATAATTTTGAAATATAAACTCTTAAAACTTTTGTCATTTTTTGTTTTAAATGGTAAGGAAAAAGACCCTGTCTAGACCTCAACCAGTATGGTGTTAAAACTTTTTGTCATATGTACGGTAATGAAGAGTATCCCGCAAAAATTATTACGTTAGATAACCATGAGAAGATAAAAAGGTCTAATTTGAAAATATTATACTTCCTCCGTTCCGAATTAAATACAACAATTCGGGTTGCACAGTGTCCTAGGCAAAATTTCTTAAGGTGAGATTAGGAAAAAGTGAGGGCATGTGATTAAGTTTAATTGGAGAGAGAAAGTGGGACCAAGCACCATTTAATTCCCCCCACACTGTCACTACTTACTGCCACCACCACCGCCGACCACCAATACAACTACCTACTGCCGCCACCACCGCTGGAGCACCACCAATACCACTACCTACTGCCACCACCGCCAGCATCACTGGAACACCACCAGCATCACCGAAACACCACCAAAATCACCGAAATTCACCACCCAAACCACTGAAATCACAACCAAACCAACTAAATCCACCACCAAAATCCAACCCAAACCACCGGAATCACAACCAAGATCCCAGAACTGCAACTACCAACGAGAAAGTGAGGAAGGAGAGATAGTATCGTGATGATGGAGACGAGGAGAGATAAGATAGTGATGATTGTGGTTGTGCTGTGGTGGTTGGTTTTGGTGGATGGTGGTGGTAATGATGAAGAAGAAAGTGGTGGTGGTGGTTGAAGATGATGACAGAGAAAAAGGGTTGAAGATGGGGTTGGTGGAAGATGATGAAGGAGAGAGAAAGAGTTGCTTACGATGTGGAGGAGGTGGGGACGGATTCCGACGAATTCCGGGATGGTGATGTGGGGAGAATTCCGGCGGATGGTGATGGTGGGGACGAATTCCGGCTGGTGGTTGGGATGAATTCTGGAGGGTGGTGGTGGGTGAGAGTGAGGAGAGAGAAACTTAAGGGGGGTGATGATGAAGAAGAAAAGTGGTGGACTGGTGGTGGGTGAGAGTTGAGGTGATAGAAAGAGGAAGATGATTTGGTTTTGTATTGATTTAATTATGATAAGTTTTGTATTAAGGATTTAATTAGTTTTCATTAGGTATAATTAAGGATTTAAATGAACAAGTTAATACTATATTTTCCACTTGAAAATAGTAATCAAATATCTATACAAATATATTAAAAGCGCTCCCGAACAAGAACCGTTATAAGATTCGATCTCATGACTTTACATTTATATACTAAAGTCTTAACCACTAAACCAAGAATGTTTGGTGTTATAATCTTGAAGAAAATATTAATAAACGAAAGTTATAATTACCCTAATAGCTCTACTAAAATCTACTCTTAATTTAAAATATGTATACGCAACAAAAAACAGCTTCATATTTTGTAAATTAGTTATGGCTTATACAAATTTTTCAAAAACATCCCTGCTCTAATTTAATGGAATCAGAGCATGAGAACGATCCGACAATTATAAAAAGTCTTCGTGAGATTTTAGGTCATAATCATAACCTTCATAAAAAAAAATTGAAGTTATAGAAATTTGCTAATGGAATGAAATTTCACTAATGCCCTTTCTAGGACATTGAATTTATTAATTTCAAGATCATATATACATAAAGACATTTGATTTGGATAAAAGGAATGAGGAACTTATTAACCCAAAAATAAATTCGATGGACAAAAATAAAATTTCTACATTGCCTATTTAATTGGACGTCACTCTTAAGTTTCCATTTTTTATATGAAGAGTTTTAAAAATTCATAAATGTATGTTGTATATATAGTATAATGAACTCAAAAGTAATTATATACCCAAAATTATCATTGCTTATTTGTAAAATTGTCAACAAAAGCAATTAAAACTTTTTTGCCGTGATTCTGCTTTTAATTTTAAATTATTGAAACTGGAAACAAATTAAAAACGATAACGTACAAGAGAATCCTTATAGGAACAGTTTAAGAATACCTTGTAACATGCACCACAGCTAGCTCCGCCCTTGTAGAGTTTAGAGGAAGCAACAAGAGCTACATCTCCATCATTTATAGTTCTTCCATATTCACCATATGCACACCCTCCCTCTAAATTTTCAAGCACATAGTCAAAAAAAATCAACTTCTTCGAATACGAGTTAATTAAATGATCATATTAACTTATTACAAATATTAGTAATTAGGCAAATTGAAAATTTTAGACTATCCTTAATAAAGGACTAGCCTATATATAAAGTACACATGACTCTGTGATATGAGATTTTCCTATTTTCAAAATGTTTAATTAGATTTTCGAAACCCTAAACATTTTGATACTAATAAGGTCCAAAAGTTGATGGAAACTAAGATTTTTCATTTTAACATTTTTGTATCTAAAATATCGGTCTTTTCCATGTCACATAGGGACTAGCTAGCTTGTAACAATAAAGACATTAAATTAAAATAATTTAGATACTATAGCTAGCTTCGTCCAGATTTAGATTACCACATTTGTAGTTCGAATTAAACTTTCAACGTGATAATTAATTCTGGACAAAGTGAGTAACATAATAATACATGCATATAATAATATGATAAACATACTTGGAGTTCCAAGCCCATCAATAGCATAATAATAGGTTGCTTTCGAGTGAAAGATGGGCTCTTCTAAGCAACATATTAATGCAGGCAAGAGTAGTAGCACAAGAAAAAGAGCATATTTAAGTATGGAACCCATACTCTTCTGAACTATAATATAGTCTTAATTCTATGATAATAAAAAATATAGGAAATGGAATTTTGGAAAAAAAAAATAAGTTTTGAATAGAAAAAACTTAGGTGGTAACTTTAGGGTACCAATATTTATAATGCGTTAGGCTATAGAGCATAAGGGGTGATTTTCCTTTTTTTTCCTTAAATTAGGAAAAAGGTTAATAGTTGAGTTAGGTGGTTGAGCTTTTTTGTGGTAGTGTTTTCGTTAAGGGAGATGAATTGTATGAAGGAGAACAATGATAACCTTTCTCCCACTATTTAACTAATTATGTTCATATTGCTTAGCTCTATTGAAGAAAATCTCATGATTTGATATCAGACACTTTTATTATATTTGAGGAATCAACATTGAGATCTTAGACTTCAAGAATTACTACGTAGCTCTTTTTTAGCTTTCATAGTTATTTTGTGATTGATCGCAAACTTTGTTTACGATCAGGGTTGGTTTAGGTTATCTTTGGGTGATGAGTTGGTTTGTTTCAGCTTATTTACCTTCAACGAAAAGGTCATATACTATTTGTCACATGATTTTATTTATAAGGTAGCGTCTGACAATCTTATCATATTAAAATAATATTCCATAGAATAATTCAAACTTTCTATATTAGAGAATCTTTGAATGCAAAGCAGGTAAATACTTCCTTTGTTTCTAAATATATGCAACATAATTTGCCTACACGCTATATATTCAATGCATTACTTTGTTTCATAATATATTTAATTATGTATAAGTTCAATTATAGAAAGCTGATATAATGAAAGTATGCATTAAAATAATTCAAATAAAGACGACACTCGACTATATTTTTTCTTATACATTTGTGAGAGAATATGGAATAAGGTCGGTAGATAAATTGTGGTTAATGTTGCATGTATTTGGGAAATGGATGAAGTAAAATGGATTAATGGAGTAATAGAAGCTCCCAACACACAAATAATGCAGCGAAAGTTGGCCCTACTACCACCAGTGTTTGTTTTTGCTTCTAGTGTCTTACAGACCATTCTAGCCTCCTATTTTGCTAACCTCAAAAGTCAAAAAGAGGGGGGGAAAAAAAGAAGAAAAAAATTCCTATCTTGTTATGTTGAAGTGGATATTACACGGTTTGAAAATCTTTGGGAATGTAAATTTGTAATTTAGAGTTGAGTTTGAATTTCATTTATATGTCAACAAATTTCAAGTAATTTATACTTATTTTATTAGTTACCCTTAATAAATAGTGAGATGTTGGCATAAAGGCATTGCTAATTCTAATTTATCCGTTTAGTCCTTTTTTGTGCTTCCATAAAAAAAAATTGAGTTATTCTTTAAGATGAAATGTCTCACAAAACAAAATAAAGATTGTGAATCCTTATATGAAACTTCTACCATTACACTTTTGTGGATACTCATACACATGAACTCAGGAAGGAAAGCAAAAAAAAACCATTATCCTCAAACAAACAAAAAAATGGTAGTTAAGAAGAAATGATGATACATGATAGCATTTATCAACTTTTAAGCAAATGTCATAAAAACTAAGAAACCATTCTTAAGAAGACATGAGATGATGAGAAGTACAAGAATATGTTGGTGCAAAAATTATTACACTTAAGTAAAGCATAATCTTACATAAACATAAGATACGCAAAACATCCATCTAGAGGTGGCCAGTCATCAGCCGGGCTGGGCCAGTTCACGGAACAGCACGGGCTAGTGTACGGAAAACTGGGTAATTAGGACCAGCCCATGTAGCAACTGAGCCAGCCCAGGTGGGCTTAAAACTCAAGTGGTCTAACCAAATCGAGCCAGTATTGCCCATGATCCAACCAATGAACCCCACTCACTAGCCACCTCTACAACTAATTAGTAATTATACTCTCAATCTTCAAACAAAAATATGCCTACCTCTGCAAAATTGCAGTTTGCTGCACTAACAGTAATAACTAGAATCAACTCCTACCAGAAAACTAACACGAAAGTGAATTAAAATTATAATTTCGGGCACCCATTATTTACAAGCTTGATGGATTTTGCCTTCAACACCCTCGCAGGCGACTCCAAGATTCAATTATGCTGAAAATTAGTAATAAAAATGATACCAACTAATTAAATACAGACTCCTTCAACTTTGAATGAATACAACTCTAAACACTAAAACACAGGAAAGATGTGCTTCTAATCCTAAACCAGGATGATCTCAATGCGCTCTTCTGTGCACGTCTCGATTATTCTTGCTATATTGCAAATCACGTGACTTGTATAGAATTTTACAAGTCATTTATCTGCATTCATGACAGAGAAAAGTAACATTTGAGCAATGGAGAAAATGTATAGGCGATAAAGTTCATAGAATAGAAGTGCAAAATTAGATAATGGATCAATGTCGTAAACTAATGATCCAAAAGGGAAAGACTTTGAAAAGATAACAATTAGCACAGCAAAGTAATTCGAGTTGGTACACAATCCAGAAGATCACAATAACCCATATTTATCTTCAAAGAAAAAGAACGGAAAACATAGGAAAAAAATTGATCACTTATAGTCTTATATGCAAGTGGCAGCAATATAATTTCAGAGTCCAACTGGTATCGAAAAAACCTCGGTCTAGCCTCAAACTTATCCATGTATTCTCTTAATAAAACATGTATAAATCATCTTAAGTGCCAACAACGTGAAGATGCAACTACATCGAAGATGAAGCAACAAGCAAGGCCTTTTGTCATTGTGATTATGCCCTTCTATCCCAATTCCTAAGATAGGATCTTATCTCTACGTCGAATGAGACAAGAATGCAGATTATTGAACCCTACATATCTTTCAAAAGTTAATATTCCGGCATAATTTATTTCTTAATAGCAGTAACATTACTACTATTTATTTACAAAAAGAAAAAGCACTCCACCTACAGAAAATGCTTTATGCATGTGTTTCATGATTCGCTGTACACTTTGGTGTGTAAAATGAGTTCACTACCTAGATTTGTACAAATTTTCACACATTTCCGATCATAGTTCTGGGGCATTAGCGAATTAGGAAACTAAAGTAAAAGCCATGAACACTTGCAACAACAAACGTTTTTTAACGACCATGGATTTCCAAGTCCCATGGCTAATTGGCATTTAAGTTCAAGAGAGAATTGCAAAGAATTGTTTTTCCCGCTCCTGAAAGGCTGAGGAACTCAAAGTTCCCAACAGTTGCTTGTTATAACTAACTAAAATTCCTATAATCTTTTAAACTCTTTCAAAAAAAAAAAAAACCTTATTTTCCCTCCTGACTCCCCAAAACTCCCGTTATAAGTCAGTCAAGAATTGGGAAGAGCTGTGAAAAGCCACACCACCCCCCTCCATAAACTAAATCCTACCTAATGAGATGGTCCCTCCCTTCCTATAACTTCCTCATAGTTCAGTTCTCACAGGCAACTTCTTACTTCCTCATAGTTCAGTTCTCACAGGCAACTTCTTACTTCCTCATAGTTCAGTTCTCACAGGCAGCTTTCTTTCACCTGTCAAGCAGGCTTTGAAGTTCCCTCAACCCACATCTTCCATAAGAGCTTCACCTAAATTTAAATCCTAAAGGAACTAGGAGATAAGTGGAAACGTGGCATGGACTTAAATAAAGATCATCCATTGCATAGGTGTGGCGTGCCATATAACTCAGAAATTCAGTAACATGGGTCTTATACTCTTATTATCACCCTTCCGCATCCTTCAATAGTAATATGAATGATGAACCACCAAAATACAGAGTGTAAACAATTATAATAGTCACCACAAATGTTCAAAGCCACACATTTGATAAGCTACTACAACGTATATCAGCCTAAGACTATTGTGAAAGACTTGATTAACAACGACGAAATGTAATTCTTCCAATATATCAGTTCACAATGCGACATGATGCAACATCTAAGATCTGTTTGCTGCAAACACTATCACGGTCCTTATGATCACAAGTTAGTGAAGAGGAGCTAAACTTTAATTCCATAGTCAGATGAGCCATATAAAGCCTGAAATTTAATCACCTCAAAAACCCAAGGAAAAGAAAGATCATCATTGGAGGTTAATGTACTGATGTACAAGATTGAGTATAGATAGCAGATGCAACATGGAACCCCAACCCTCCCAAATGCCCCAACCACCTTACCTGACACCCTACAATGCACCCGATATTTACCAGCACCATTACCCAAAGAGACCGCTCGAATCAGCTACCAAGGTCAAAAAGAAGAGAAAGGAAAAACGGAATCGACCTCTTGAATCCCCCTCAAAAAAATCTGACAAAAATCTTTAGGTGTATTCAAATCCTTCCCACTTCATGACCTTATCCAAAAACATCTAACACATTTGTTGCTTTGTCAATGTTTAGCAAATAATTTCTGCCCTTTGGACCATCTAATTGGCCGCAAGAGCTACATCTAAAATCTACCTCTCCCCCATAAATGCACCTGTCGTACATGTACAAAGAACAACCACATATTTAAGCATGACACTTAATTGAGCTTGAGACATTATGAGTAGTGATATTCAGATGGTTGGAGGCTTGGAGCCACACAAGAGACACAGAACACATGTAATATTAAAAATATTGTTGATCTGAAAGCTTTATAAAAATAAAATAAATGAATAAAAAGACAAACGTGTCTTTCATACTTAAAAATTGCAACTTTCACCAAACACAAGGAAGCAAAGATGCAAAATTAGATTATAAACATAGCCAGCATCTTTAAGAAGACTTACATGTCAGGCAAGTTGCTCAAGTCCATTAATACATCCGACCACTGCACTCTGATGAGCCGCAATGGCAACTCTTTTCTTGATATTACCCTCAGAATCGAAAACCTGATCTATTGCATAATTGTAATGGTAAGTAAGCTCTTGCAGAGGAGGTATATTCTCACAAGCAAACATCATTATATGAGGAATCCTCTTGTCATCATGATCATAAAGGACATTCTGTGCAAAGAGGTTTGGAGAACAGCTATGATTAATAAACCTCCCAACATTCCCGTATATTCCTGCATCAAGGGTAAAACCAACATTTTCTACCACATCACGAGAACTTGATAGCTTATCAGGCATGAGAGCAGAAAGCTCCTCACGAAGAGAGGGATCATTGTAGTTTTGCCCAATATCAAACAGATATTCATCACTGCCAACTCTTTGTTCGGCTTCCTTGTCATCAAGCAACTCTCCTATGTACTCACATACAAAGCTACCGGATGGAATAGAAGATAAAGATCTGAGACCCCACCCCTTGGATTCAGTCTTGAAGATCTCAAGAGGAAGCTTAATACCATGTTGGCTTACTCTATTGTGACAAGTTGGTGGACAATTGCATGAAGGCCCACATTCATATGCAAGAGACTTTTCTTCAACAATTGCCCCACTGTAATTGTATGGGATCTTCCCCTCCATTCTTCAGGGAACAAGCACAATGCTTCGAATCTGCACAGCCATCCTTACAATCACAGCCCTTGGGAGGTATTGGCCGACACCAGTCAGGGTACATCACCGCTGTAATATATGTAAATGGCGGGGGTTTCTCATTATCTATGGTATTGACAGCACAAATTGGGGTGGTCTCTTTACCTTTTGAAATATCAGTTATACAACTACCTTCCCATTTTTTCGACTTCTTTGACTGCTTTACTCTCTTCCTAATGAGCTCTGGCTGATGTGGAACTCTTCTTAACTCAAACTTATAGATCAGCTTTCCTTGAGGCCCAGTATCACGCCAATACTTTTTCACTATGTACAGCCCATCATAAGTATATGGACGGAGTTGTTGTACGTTTCCCGCCGGACATCTTCCTTTCTTTAAAGCCTCGGATAACCCTCACCGGATTCTTCTTATCAATGCTATTCTTCAGCGCTAGATTCCCTCGTTCAAGCTTCTGATCTTCAATATACTTGCATCCACCCGCTACATTCCCCCTTGACCAACATAAATTAATACATCAGAGTTGCCCACATCATTATCATAACGTCCAGAAGCGACAACACTTATTGCAACATACTCATCATCTAGTTTGACAAAGTCTATACCACTTTGTAGTGGCTTATGAAGCCCAATAATTGCAAGCTCTACACGATATTTAAAAAGATCACCTACTTCTACTCCCGGTACAGGCCCCACCTTTTTTTTTGTATTCACATACTTTCCATGATCCTTAAAGATCTGTAAGGCAGCATTTATCTGAATACTAGCATCCACTCGGCCCATTTTTTTTGTTTCGTTGGCTTGAACTAGCTTCCTTAGAACGGTATGAAATAAGCGTAATGTATCCCGTACTTTACGACGATCGTTGCGTTTATCAGGTGAACAATTACGTTTTTCTAGCCATTTAATGTTGCTACTGGAAAATCCAGTTGACTTTTTCTTGTTATTAATATCCTTGATGGAAGATGTAACCTCTTTTCCATTATTTTCTGATTGTTTCATTTTCTTCCCCTGTTGTTCCTCATTGTTACCTTCAAATTTTTCTTCTTGTCCGGTAACTTCAGATGATTTTCTAAGCAAAGGTGCTTGCATAACCTTCTTTACACATTTGTGTGACTCAATTGAATCTTCAAGTACATCCCTATTTTTTCCAGAAATAAGAACTTCTCGTTCCTTGTCCTTAAAAGCATTATCAGCATTAGGCTCTTCTCCTCTTTGATTTACACCATTCAACAGAACTCTTTTGTGGATGTTGGATATAGTTTCACGTTGACCCAAAGGCTTCTCCTGAGATTCACTAAGTCGAGGCACTTTACGCCCACAGCCAGCACGAAAACCATGA
Organism: Beta corolliflora; assembly: GCA_947648045.1. Classification (NCBI taxonomy): domain Eukaryota; kingdom Viridiplantae; phylum Streptophyta; class Magnoliopsida; order Caryophyllales; family Amaranthaceae; genus Beta; species Beta corolliflora. The sequence continues at coordinate 1,601,994 of CANSZD010000756.1, read as the reverse complement.
ACAGGAGAAACTCTTTTTCGAGATGGACACCTCCGTCCCTTCCAAACAAGATTTAAAGGAATCGAGTGATATCGAAGTAAACCAGGCTGTATACCAGCAGTAGGGTCTTTTAAATCAAGAATACCAGTACTATTCCATGCCCTGGGGGGTTTGGTGTTGACAACTGGCATCTCCAGCAACTCTTCATTTCCATACTCTGCCTTGTCACGTTTCACTGAGCTAGATGCAGCCAATTCAACTGCATTCGGACAAACACAAATATCATGATTCTCAGGTTCTTCTGAATATATAACCCACTCTGCTTCACAAAGATCTCTACACTTTTTTTTGAACATCACCCTCTTTTTCCCCAAAAACACCCACTTCTTTCTTAGGCATGCTGTTCAGTGTGGAAAGCGATCCACGGCCGTTAGGAAGATAGCTGGTACTGTTCGCCTTTCAATTATTCGTGGGGATATGAGCAAAGAACGATCTTACTTATCCAACTTCTCCACACCAATCACTGAGCTCATTTCCCCTCCTTACTTAACCCTATCAAAGCAAAAGGTGAATTCTAATTAATACAACACACTTTCATTTCACTGGAGATAAACAAAAATCACCTGAAACAAAAACACACGAGATGAATCCAGCAAAAAGAATGGATTGACATTGAGATAGTTTCAACACATTGAGTCAAGGAGTAGTTTTAATTAGATGGACGAACCTAACGTCAAAGTCCTCAACCCTTTTCTCCTTAACAAGAATATGAAGAAGAGCCAGCAGAGTTTTTTGCAAATCTTTTCCAAGCAAAAGCTGAGTGGACACAATGACACAAGCTAGACCCAAGAATAGTGGTTTAGTGTTCAAAATTTTATAACCTATCAACATGTTTGGGTATATATAGCATCAAAAGAAAATGTTCAGACATATACCCTAACCCAAATAACTAAAAGGATATAGTTCATGTCAAGGAATCCTTAAATTAGCGTTGATACAAACACCAATGACATACCCCTTTGTAGTGCCAACTACCAATACAATGACAAAATCCCAATACAGATCCCAAAGTGGGCAAAAGCTTTGGCGAGATTTAGATGTACACAGCCTAAGAGGTTACTTTCCAAAAACTAACACAGAAACACTGTTTTTCATGTAGAAAAACTTATTATAATACACGAAAACTAGTACAAAAGTAGAGGTCAAGGCATCCTCTAAAGATTATCCATACAAGAAAATCGTATGCCAACCACAAAACACATCATCTAAGCATACATCTAGGGGGGGGAGCCAGAGATTGGCACCAAAGTAAAGCAATACAAACCACTCTACTGTATCCCACAAGAACTCACCCTTACTATGGCAAATATTATCGTTCCACAAGCAACCAAATAATCAAACAAGTCAAAATCCAATACATAGTTGAGGACCTACTTCAATCAGTTACATGGATTTTAGAACCATTCCTATCATGGGCCATGTCCTCTTGAAGCTCTAGGTAAGCCATAATATGTCCGGTAACCTCCAATTTACCTCTTTGTCTCATTAAACCTCATCTCCCAGTACGTATGGTGCAAAATGATTCCAAACAACTCGTGAATACCACAAGTGTAAAATGTCACTTAACTCACCAAAACTATCTAAGCCTTGCCTTACTCATCTAGTCATCTTACCTTTAATTTATCACTATGTTCTATTATACACCCAAAACAAAATTTTCACTCTCGAAGAAAATATGTTCATTTGAAGATGCAAATGAGCAAAAAGAACAAAACTTTTTTCCCTTTGGTGTGCCTATTTGTAGGTTTCTATGTACACTCGGGTGTATATAAGAATTTGCGACGAACACTCTTCCATCACTTCATCTTTATCATATCTATATTCTATCAGATCTTTATCATAGATGCATGTTACACAAACAATGAAGCAAACTCATCTCGACTACCGTAAACTTGTGGGATTACAGTTCTTTAAGTGGGTGGGTACAAATCTAGTTTAAATTACCAGTATATTAT